>KQ034186.1:304001-332968 GCA_000181055.3 Rhodnius prolixus | reverse complement strand
ACTTCCACATTTTGGTTTGGTTTTCAGCAGCAAATATTATAACTTTTTTGTTGAACTTTTGAAATTTTACTTATCACTTATCTTAATTTTTCCGTTGTTTTTCTAACTTCTATTTCCAAATTAAGGCGACCCTATCTTTAGGATTCTTCACTCGCATAGATTTTGTTTGTCAGCGACGGAAATTACTTGTGTTTTTAATAAGCCTGCCAGGATTAGAAAAGATCTCCAGAAAGGGTTTCACAGTAGATAAATATAAGTTCTGCACAACTGAGACAAAACGGCTTTTTATACTCAGTCTTGCTGCTTTGTAATCGTTAGTTTGCGATGTGAGACCTCTGGCACTTGCATAAAACGTTTTTTCCATTAGAACTGTAATGGGATGGCACAATGAGCCTCTTTTGGATGCGCCGTCTGCGAGAACAAAGCTCACCCCATCTTTTATTTTAAGCACATTAAAATTTTGAAAAATTTACTCCGTAAAAAGGCATTCATTCTGGTATATCTTAAATTGGAATAGCTGCTGCACCATCAATGAGAAAGAGCAACTTGATTTAATTCCGCGCAGATTTACCAGATGTTTATGAAGGCGACCCTTTATCCTAGCTACACCGTGATTACTATAATCTTGGAAATAAAAAATAACTAAACATTTCTGGGCGATTGGAGTAGATGTGCAGTGAGGGATGCTATTAGTAAATAGCAATTGTAGTTTAGGTTCTTAAACAGGGAGAAGGGCTTAGTTCTATTCCATGTTTTTCTGTTTGTTGAAACTAGCTTTATTGAGCTGCACGTCAAGCAAACAGACCGAGCCAGAATAAAGGGGTTCAGCACTACCTGGCAACTCGACCCATACTACTTTCTGCAACAATGCAGCGCCTCTGCATTAGATCAACTTTGATATAGATCACAAGGAATAAGTTTTGATTTTGTATAGTTGGGAGCTGGCACATTCACAACTGATTGCCTCTTGGAGCATTGTGAGTCTGTTAGGTAAACAGCCTGCCACCGATACAGCTAATCAACACAAACAGCCCATCATGTAGCCCGCAGCTATTAGATCTGCCCCTAGCTCTCACTCTAGACGTCTTAATTTGTCTACTCTTCAGAGGAGACCCTACAAAAGAACCTAGTATAGATAAGACTGCTCATTCTCCATTTATTACAATTATAACTATGAATATTCTAAGAACTCAACAGGAGCTATGCGTTTTTCTCTGTCTCTTTGTTAATTCTCAACAGTACTGTGCTCTGTTTACATGTCTTGGTTCTCGTTTTGCTTTTACTTCACTTTGCTTCTGCAAAGTTCTATGCGATTTTTAAGCGATCCAGTTGAATCTATTATTTTGGAGAATTTCGCGCCACTATTTAATTTATTTATTTGTGTTAAACGGTATACGATTTTCTTCGAATATTATACAGGATGTCCTAGCTTGAGCTAGCAATGGCGATAATTCTACATCTCATTTCTGGCAAAAAGTTCGCATTTTACAAAAGTTTTTATTTTTCAAAGACCTGTTCCTTCATAAAAATGGTTCTAACTTGCAGAGAGATAGCGCTAAAGCAAATTTAATTACACCAATCGAAATAACATAAAAGTTTCCTTAAGATGATGACACACCCCGAGTATTTCCCAACCAATTTGTAAAAAGCGCTTAATTGTACTTAAGTGACCTCAAGTAACGCTGGCAGATAAAGTCAAAAACCATAAAGTATCATTTTTGCTCTTAAATCACTGGGGAAAATTTAACCTTGGAAGTATGAAGGCTTCAAATGAAGGTTAACCATTTTATAGAACGGTATTCTTAAGCGGAGCACTACTTCACAGCTTTCCTAGAACACTCCTAAAATCAATGTAATCTGAAATTAAAATTATAATTTTGGTGCTAGAATCGTGTATTTTACAGAATTAACACTAAAATTAATCCCTTTCAAAGAATCCTAACAGACCATGCATTCGACACCTGGTACCAAACCGAAATACCAAGTTTAGCTATCCTGGGGATTTTCATTTCTAAGATATTCTGTTGCAAACACAAAAACAAAAACCGTGCTCTAAAAAGTAATTTTTTGACAGTAAAACATCTACTGCCATTCAAAACTCATCTTTGTAAATTTGACACGATTGCAATACTTCCTCTTAAAAGTAGTAAAGGAAATTGATTACTGAACGTTCTGTGGACTTTAACAATTTTAATTGAAATTCAGGGGTTCTAAAAGATCCATTGCCGAGTAGGATCTCAATTTTGGAAATCCGACATAAAAATAAACTGCCTTAAACTAGCTATACTAGAATTTTTGATTAATAAATAAATTTATCGAAAATAAACAAAAAATACCGATCTATATTAAAATAACTTTCGGCATTTCATGTTCTTTCGAAATTTAAATTTAAATGATGTTTAAATTTCTTAATTTCAGACATTCCAATACTAACAGCGAGTTTTGTTGAAATGTCTTAGTTTTAACGCACTGGTGGGTATAGTTTAAACTTGACAAATACAATAATAAATTTAATTGTCAATTTATGATTTTAAGGCTTATCTACGCAGATTCATGAAGTGAATCAACAGGTATAGCCTTCTCTTACCCTAATATGAAGAAATATTGCAATCGTCTTAAGAGTTTTGGATTAGAGTTTCACTGGATGTACAGCTTTTTCAAATCCTCTGAATTCAAAAAAGTAGGTAATAAGATTCTTAAAAATTGATCTTTTTTTTTAAAGTGTGAATAGCAATAACTCAAAAGCGTAAAATCGCATTAAAATAGCTGATTTTAAATTGTGCTGGATATATCACGTAAAGTATAGTTAAGTATATTATTTTTGTGTAATTAGTACGAAAACAATTACTGATTTTAAGCGCTGCAGCAGTACTATTAAATAAAAGTGATTGGAATTTCTATCAGACATTCGTAACCGAAAATTGTACTTCCTGTTCTAAATTTAGTACAATAACAGGAAGATAAAAAAGTTTTTGCGTTCCTTATTAAATGAATCTGCTCGATTCTAAAAAACGCGATTTACAGTGTTAAGGGCGAGGCCCACAAAGCCAAGAGTATTGTGGTACTAGTATAGTTCGTAGGATATTTATTAAGCAAATAATTATGTAATCAGTATGTTTAGTTCTAAGAGAGTTTGTGAGTTGGAACTTTAAGAGAAAGGGTGAATGTCATCACAACGGTGGCTCTGAACGGAACAAAGCCTGACCGAAGTGTTCAATTTAACGCAATCGCTCACTTGTTAGTGAGGCATTAAGAAAAACCATAATGGATACCTCACTTCATTAAAATCCAACCAAAATAGAACGAAAGGAAATAGAGCTAGCAGTGCTAGGTAGCTGCGCGTTGTGGCCGTTTAGAGTGTGATTTAATGAGTCAGTTTGTTACAATCCAGAGTGTTTAATAACTTCCTTATTTATGTAAGTTTTTTTGACTGCAATATTCTCTGAACCTCCACCACATGTTTAGAGTATGATTAACTGGCAGTCACATCAGTTATTTCTTCAATATCTAATCCTTTACTCTTTTTTTTTCAAGTGGGTAAAGTTGTCTCCCAAACACAAACTCTGGCAAGGGGCACTGACACTACTTTCTGCTTTATCTCTTGTAACTTCGCTATTGAAACGCCCTAGAAAACGCCATAAAGTCTATGTTTTCTAAAAACTAGAGAGCCCAACTTTAACTGTGAGAACCTCGTTAAAATAAATGTTCCCAGATAAATGTTCAATTATAATTGGTAGATGGTATAACAATGTTTCAGTTTGGTTGATACCCTGCAAACCAAAGATTTACTTCTTATTTTTTGAGACGGCACACAACTTATGGCCAAATTGTTGGCAACCATTTGCAAATTTTGTTTTAAATACCTACAGTGTTTGTTTAAAATATTAGTGAAATAAGTTTGATTCCCGTACTTGGCTTTATTAACAGAAGCAACTGTAACGCCGCTCAAGTCTGTAACCAGTTAACCAACAGATGGAAGTAAACACAGTTAACCTGTTTATAAAATTTTAATGAAATCATTAGTATCATTATTGAGAAAATTGCAAAGCAAAGTTAATATAACAATGGGCTAAGTATCTCGCTACGTCAAGAGAGTATTGCGATTGTAATTCTCTATATCGAGTTCTCACAAGAAATATTGGTTTTAAGGATATCCTGAGACTAGAAGAAACCTTATATTTTGTTTGCAAGGGGAAACCATAGGCAAAGGCTGTCCATCTACCGGATTGCTATTCTACAGGACGCTTTCCTTCTTTCTTTAAGGCTTCTGCGTAGCCTTCTTCATTGAGCTGTTAGGCTCCAAAATCTCAAAATTATTCTGCAACCCGTCTGAGTTGAAGTGTGTCTTCCCCGGGGGACAATTGTTTCCTGGGTTAAGAATCACTACTTTAGATTAAAGCATAACTTCATCCCATTAACAAAATCCTTTTAAAATAAATTTTACGAGAACAACGTTGTAAATAAAAGTGATAGGCACAAGACAATTTAAATAAGCAACATTATACAGTATTCCCTTTCAATAGAATAGAATTCAATACAATAATTTTAATAGGTTTTATTAAGCTTGCATCGGTTTGTATGATTGTAACAAGAGTGTGAGATATGACAATCATGGTCTAGTTTCAGTTAGATGGTTACCTGACTGTATTAGTGGATATAACAATTTGATATTTCGCTTAGGCACTACCAGAAAACCTGATCACAACGTTTTGGTCAAACTCGGGCAAAGTGGACATATACCACTTAACTGAATCGAATTTTTATTTAAAATTTCCCCGAAAACGGTTCGTGCTACTTGCTTTAAACTTTATTTTGGACGAAAAATTATGCTTAAAAAACATGGTCGAACATTTATTTAAAACATTTTTTCGCGAGTATTAGAATTTGTAAACTTAGATGCATGCAAGTTCACCAAAATGAAACCAAACTCTTGAAGAAAGCGCCTCTACATCCCTAGAATCTTGCTAAATCGATGTTCACTAATCAAAATAACATACTAAGTTTTTTATTTTAATTTTTTAAGCTTTGGTTTGTTCAGTTCAGAAAGTGCTTTATTTTACAATTGATTTTTGTCTTTATTTTAAGCAACTTTCTAATGAAATATGTATCTGACACAGAACCCCGGTAATGTGTTTTACACAAATACAGTAGTTTCCATTCATTTATAATAAAAATTACAAAAAAAGTCTTCGGCATGTCGTTTAATTCACAAAGATTGACTTAATTATTATCGCTTAGATTATTCTATGTTTTTAGTTATTTATCTTTTTTAATATTAATTGTTTTTGCAACACATTTTCTTCTTATTAACAGTATACAGATGTTAGTTCCGTACAATACACTGAAGTGGCAGTTTAGAGAAAAGTTAATTTTTCTTTCCCGCAAGAAACTATGAAATGAATTTTCCCGTTTTAAATAAAAGTGATTGATCTAAGTGTAATCATTGAGTGTACAAAATTTCGAGGCAATCGTTGGGGCTTCTTTAAACAAACTAAAGATCAATTTTGTATGTGACACCAGCTGATTTTGACTTGTTTCTATTTTGTTTCTAGAAAAGTAAAGATAGCATCTCTTCTAGGCTAGTTTATAAAAACAAAACCAAATAATAATAATAATAATAATAATAATAATAATAATAATAATAATAGAATTTAGGATACATTCTCCTTTGTCTTACAACTCTCAAAGCTCTAACCAATTTTATTAAAAATTAGGACTGTCAAAAGTTACTAGACACTGGGAAAAACGTGTTCGGTTAGAGCGCGGACTGAGATGTATTATGGTGTACTGACTTCGACTGCAGTTCTCTGATGTTATTTTAATGATAGCAGAAAAGAAAATTTGCCTCCGTCCACAACACTTGATTGCTGGATGGATGTAATAACCGTCTGAAGAAGGAGACGTTACTGAACTCAGGTTATAAACAAAACTGATAGGTATATAAAATTTACATTTTTAAACGAAGTTAAAATGAGAATATATTAAAATGGGGCACTCCAACTTCTCCCTTAGAACCAAGCTCATGTATAGTTTCCCAGAAAGAATGTTACAGATAAAAGTGATCCTGAACGTACACCTTTTTTTTTGGCGCATCGGCTGCTTGGCCATTAGCGCCTGTACATCTATCTATTTACAATGTTAAAAGAAAAAGCCAAAAAACTAGAGGAGCTAAATCTAAACTCTCATTGAATGAACTGATTACAAGATGTTTTTTTTGCAATTTGGAATTTCGGCAACCAAATTTGATATTTAATATTTTATTAAACAGGTATTAGAACTATGCAGTACGCTGAAATGGTACCTAATTCTATAATCAACCTACTCACAAGGAACGATCCTCTTAACAGATAGTTTCAAAGAAAAATGTTTTAATTAAAAGTGATAGTCCTACATAAATGAGTTTATAAATAAACCAACTTAGAACTTATTTCTCGAAGAAAACACACAGAACTGAATAAAAAACGGAAAAAATCAACTTTACCTAGTTGGATAACTTTTACCAACCTTCGGTACTTGGCTGATGCGTTTTAATTCTATCACTTGTCGTTCTTAAGAGGACTTACTGCAATCATGCAGATTTTCGATTGTGTTTTTACTGGAAATTCATGTTTTGTCCAGAAAATTACAGAAATTTCAAATTTGTAATTGCGTGTAGATGGTACCAGAGTAAGCTGGTCAAAAAGAGTTTAATAAAGAATGGACAACTAGATGCCCCACTTCGCACAATCTTGCGATTTGTTAACACCTCCAACGGCTTTCCGACAAACTTTCTTATATACTATAAGCTCTTGTAAGTCCATCAAAGTTTTATTTAAACATTTTTTTTTAGTTGTGTGTTGGGCTATTGGGGGATAGGAGAAGTTGGAGCGCTGCTCTAAAGCGCCACTTCAATAATTGTAAGTCCAACGCTGCACAGCAAGATAAAAAGTAGTCAATAATTCTATATTGGCATAAATTCAGCCAGAGCTTCAACCTTACTTATCATTTTCTAGATTGACGCCAATATTTTGAACTTAAGGCACTAACTAAACGCATGAAGGCTTGTCATTTTGTTTTAAAGTTTGTTTAGGTTCTCGAAATCAATGTTCCATTGATTATAAGACGTATGTAGGTGCTGGTAAGGCACTCTATCGTTAACAGCTTTTAATTAGGAACTTTTTAAAAGTTGAAAGTAAATAAACATTAATTTAGAAAAAATTAAAGGTTGTAAGAAGATTTGATGGTGTAAATAGAATTAATAGGAAGAAGTTGAGCGTTTTTCCCATCAAATTTTTAATAATATGCAATGTTTGAAAGGATAAAATGCATGTTGCACTTTTCAGGCTTGAAGTAGAAATGGAATGACACGATGCGAATAACGTGCCGGAATTTTTTGCACTAAAAATAATGAATATTGGAGTTTACCTGGCCATGATGAATTCACATATCCCACTGAGCGTAAGTTTCTTGTGCGGCGATTGTAGGATAGCCATTGTAATCAACGCTATATAAGAATAAGGTGGTTTAACTAGGGCTGATTTTTTCGCATCATCACCATCATTTGCGGCCGACTGATGATTACCAGTCGTATGAGGTTCATCGTCAGAGTCCACGTTAACATCTTGGTCAGAATCCCTGCCGGGCGAGCCGCCAATATTTGGCCTTTCCCTAAGGTCGAGCGGGGTATCGTGCTGGCCGAGTAAAGGGTGCCTGTAATCCATTGTGGAGGCATCACACGACTGTCGCAGCGTCACTGTACAAGGCTGAAAAAAGGGGGCGTGGACAGTAGACAGTAGTGGGGATAGAGCATGCAGCGTTAAAAAAAAAAAATTAAAATAAATGAGCCTGGCCACGCCCACTGAGCGAGTGCCACGCCCCAAAACACCCCTACTACGGTCTACCATCATCACCCTTGGAAATGAATAGATGATCCGAGGAAGAGCTGTGGTGTTGTCAGGGCGCAAGACTCCGCCGGCTCCAAATAAAACTGCCCCTCTCCTCCCGCCACATCTCATCCTACCGCGCTAATGTTGCCCGCAAGTTTTTCACAAAATTATCACAGTTTAACAGCCAAACTTTATTAGCTAAGAGCCCCCGACCAGCTATTGGCCGAACCCATGTTAAAAACACGGCGAGTATAATTTTAGTGAAGGCGAGTGAAGATTTCTTTGAGACAAGCACACTGCGAGTCAGCTAGAATGCAAGCATTAGCGGACCCACAAACCCCCTTCAATGGCCGAGCCAGAGGTCGCTCTCACTCTACCAACCCCCACTTATGGATTAAAGCGCAACATTTTTCACTTTTTCATTTCGGCTCCTTCCATAAGTACCTGTAATTAGAATACAATTTTTTCCTATTTCCGTATAACCATGTGACAGCGTATTTTTTGATATTCAATAAAAAAGAAAGACTTAAGTCGAACTTTTATTATCCAACGACAGAAGTGATATCAGCACTTTTTTGCCTTCTCATACTGCACTGGGCACGAGGAATTATTGCAGCCTGGTCAAATTGTCGATATCGAGTTTTACCGGCAATGAATCTAGCAGCTCTGCAAGGTACGCGCCAACTTGGATTCCATAAAAAAATCAAGTGATTTTCGGTTCATCAAACGAATTATAACAAAGAAATGGAAATAGGAGATGTTTCGAAATAAAATAAAAAATTGTTTTAGTAAGATATTAGTAAATAATTGTGGAATATTGTAAGCTGCTCCTCCATTCACCCTTCCCCCAAAAGTGCTCTTAATAGAATCTTTCCGGAAAAACGTTTCAAATAGAATTTACAGAGCTAATTGTGCGTAATAAGTATATTAAGTTTAAACTAAATAGTGGGAGCTGTTTTTTATAAAATCGGAAAAAATATATTTCTAATTTCAAATTTAATAATACAAATTATTTCAAATAACATTTAAATTTATTTTTTTAACAACTTAAAAAATTATATTATAATTTCCGTGTTATGGAAAATTAAGTGTTCCGAAGAGACGTGATGTACCTATTTTGTAATTATGTGTGCAGCATTTTTTTTAAAATAGACTATAAGAGAGTTTCAAATAGGTCATCTGATTGATGTCCTGTATGCTACTGAGTAATAAAGCGATGGACAAATATTTGTGTACAACTTTAGCCTTTTTACAGAGGATGGACAAAGGGGGGCTGGATTTATTCTTTAAACAAGCGGCTTCTTTAAAGACGCTGGCCGACGGAGCTCGAGCAGAAGGAACAATGTTGTCTTGCTCCTTTGTGCTCGGCTGTCTTTGTTACATCCCGAAGTCTCTGCGCTCCCTGCCTCGTCTTCCTTCAGCCCTCAATGCCCTCTCGTCCGGCATAGCTACATCTTATACTGGTTTATTTTATCAGTGTTCCAGAGGCTTTCACTTCCGGCTAAATAAATATACATATATACATATATTTTTTTTCATTCATTCTTGTCCATTTCGGTCTTTCTACTTCCTTCCGTTACAAATCGTACGAAGTCACCCTTCATAGAAATTTGAGCGCATACGTATGCATATATCTTCTTCTGACTGTAACTGTTGCTATTTAAAAGGTCAAGTTCTCTTGAAACATAGACTCATGAACTAAGACTTTCGTTGCAGCTTTCTCTAATACACCCACTAGAATCCATTGTGTGGGAAAATCTAATGAAAAATATTTCTAAGAAAAGAGAAAGGTCACATACTAATATTGGGCTGTAGGCCATTTCATTTTAACCCTCCATAAAGACATTAAAAATAAATTACGAGTACTTTTAAATCTGGGTCCAGTCTTGGCATATCTGGGAAATGCTTTGCTTGGAGCGATGCACCAGTGAGGAGATTATTACCGCTTCTCTTACTTTCTAGAGCTTGTAGGTGGGCACCTGCAGTGATTTTAGGAGTAAGAGCAAGAATGCGGAGTAATATTAACACCAAATGTATTACATACATTAATATTTAATACATTTCCTTTTAGGAGGAGTGGGTGAAAGTAGAAATTCTGTAGTAATGATTCGCTGTACTGGTGATTTTACAGAAATTTTAGAATGAGCTGAAGTGGTAGTGGCTAAACTGATCATTTAAATGTTATGTGTCTGAGGCTGGGACATTCTAAAGCTTTAAAACAAAAAATGGTGCCGTAAAGGCCCCTTGCAACAGGAGTAGACAGACAAGGAGTATTACTGTGCACATGTAGGACATGTTTATCTTTTTAATATAATTATATTTTAGTTGGAACTAGGTAGTCCTGTTCTAAGAGAAATGAATAAATAAGAATAGAAATAATAGACGTAGTCGCGGCCAAGTGTGTGTAGAGGGAGCTTGCTGCCCTCGGCACCGCTGTGTTATTTCTCCTTGTGAGTGATCAGAGGTGCCGCCAAGCAACTTGTTTACTTAGCGCGCCCCATTCACACTTGGCTTGTATTTTAAGAAGCAATAAGGAAAACAATCACGCCACTTACTTACACTTACAGTTGAGAATTTGTCAACACATGTTGTGTTTGTCGCACACTCCACCGTCTCGTCACACGTGTAGCTGCCACCCGACTCCTGTCACCCCTCCTCGCCCACACACAAATCAGCTGTGAATCCTCACACCATTTACTCGTCCACACTGAACATTACTTCGCTTCAATAACGCCGCACCTAATATTTATAATTTATATTTAATTTTGAAATAAAAGAATGGCGATCACGTCCAAATTGCAACGGGAGTATCCGTTTTTAGGTCTTCTGAGTCCGGAGAAATATCACCGGAGCTGGTCTCTATTTTCTGATTAGGTACCTACATGCATTCCAAGATGTTTCCGCAAGTCATGAATATTTATACTCAATCATTTTATCTCCTCAACAGAGCAAAAACATATAATTTAGTAAATAAACTTCAAAAATCGATGTAACGAATGGAAAGTTGCATTCTTTCAGTGGCAAATTTGTGTGAACAACTGATAATTGATATTTCATTACTCTAATTGAAAATATCTGACTCATTTGAGGTATATATTAATCATTTGTACATCGAAAATTTTAAAAATAACCAAAAACCCTCTCTTATGAATTTTCCTTTGACAAAAAGTAAAAAAAATGAGTTTCCAATTAAAAACAAATAAGTAAAATAAGAAATAGAGAGAAAATAGGACATTTTTATGCACTAGTTAGCCACTATTCTCCAAAATTCCACTTAGCCTCTTATTTACCACTATTAAACGTAAATGCTCTACCTTTACTTAACGTGGATATAATTTACAAATCAGAAACCTTTAAATTAATATAACGTACGAAACAAACTAGTTTGCTGAGGCACTAATGTAGGTATAGCAGGAGGTAATTCAGTCACAATCATTAATTTCTGGTGTTCTTCATTCACCAGCCTGCTCTTGCTCAGGCAGAGTTCACAATCTTCTTAAACAGCACATTATAGTTCAGGCTGAAAAAGAGAAATTAGCTCTCAGGAGCGATTGGTAGACAGTACCTCTTGTTGCAACGGGATAGGAGACAATCAGAGACATTTATTTTGAATCACCTGCAAGTAGACGTCGAACAAGAAGTCGTCGAGCTCCAAGAGTGGCTTAAGCAGCATTATCAACCACAATGCAGTAAACAGAAGCAAGGGGGCATACCATTTAATAGATGAGGCACACACAATGACAGCGTGAATAAAGAAACACTATTTAAGGTAGATATGAATATTACTAAACGGCAGTAAACTTTATACTATTATACATTAAGTATACCTGTGGAATTATTGAGCAAGTGTAGAATGGAGCAAATGTGGTGAATAGAAAATATCTAGCTATTGTAGTCCTTCTACTGATAATCATAAAGCAATTTAGCAATATTCTCTATTAGATAAGAAAGAGCGCGTCGAAAGCCGCTTCTATCGTAGATTCCATCTGAAAAACTAGTTCGCAAAAGTAACAATCATTTGTTTATTTGTATATTGGGTATTCTATTAGCAAATAGCAGCAATACAATCGTGGGCTATTTCCAAGCGCTCGATTAGGGATATACTCGAGTAAATTAGTCAGTTAGAAGCACCGTAGTCTTTGAGGAATATGTTTTAATAAAGTATCTGAGATATTCATTCGTGGAGACTTTGTTTTTCTTGATTTAACTCCATTCTCGAAGGTGAATCAGCTACTTTTTCACGGCCGCTCCAAGAACTTGGGTTCTGCTTTGGAAAACATTAACGCTTCGGATATTCAGGTATCAGCCGAAATCTGTTAACCGAAAATGCGATTGAATGAAGGATCATTCATTTGAATATTCCAGAAAGTGGTCAAGTTAGGATTTTCTCTAAACTAACAATCATATTTGCGAAATTTCTCATGACTAGAAACACAACTTTAACCAACCTTTTTATTTGCAATTTTCACCTTAAAAACACCAATGGGTTTTACTGAACTTGGAATACTAGCATTTTAGTAGGTCTTTCCCCCGAGTCTTTTCCATTTAAAAGCAAATCTATTGTTTTAAGGTTATTTGTAATGCAATATGTGAGTAGAACTCTTCTGAAGAAGCAGGAAGTACTTGGATTATTTGAGGACTAAGTGGTTTTAATTAGTGATTTGGTGCCCCAGTTTGTTAGCGGGGGTAATAATTGTTTATTTGGGCTTCATGTCCGCTTATTGTGCGCTGGTTAAATATTTGTTCGCGCGGACAATGGTCTGGCAGTGTAGTTACAAGAGCCCATTATGGGTTCGCCAGGCCGCTCGATTGGCTGGCCGTGATTGGTTGCCCGTGTTGTCCGGTAATGGGCCGCAATCAAGGCAAGCCTCTCACCACACTGCCAATCGATCCACCCAGCGTTGGACGCACCCTGTCCATCGGCACCTATTCACTTCCTCAACTGTCCGGCTTGCTTCTTCACTCCAGTCTCCATTCAACTTTGTTAATTCTGTCTCTCAAGATAAACCTCTTACGTAAAAACTAAATAAAAAAATTAAGTAAAGCCACACTATCTTCCGAACTTGGAAATCTAATAATAATAAACACAGGGGTGCTGTCAAATCTGAAAAAAATATTTTTACTCGCAGTTACGAATAAGTGGGTGTTAAGAATACGGTGTGAACTGACACGTCCTTACAGTTTACGTAATTAAGCTTTTTTTAAACTTACAATTTGCACTAAAGGTTGTGTTCAATGTGCAGTGTTGAAGGGAAGGAGACGGCTCAGTTCCTCAGAACCACACTGTAGTCTCAAGATTTATTCGAATAGAAATATGTGATGGCATCATCACCATCATATGTATCGCTACTGCCCTCTATCTTAACTAGGGCTTAGAATACTCCCAAAGTACGCTCTACTTGTCGTAAGAGGCGACTGATGGGTTACGTTGGACACATACACAACACAACACACAAACCTCACAAACCACTAAGGCATATACTCACTTTACTTAGGGTCCCGGAAATCGGTGGCTAGCCTACACCCAACTGATGTAACCGGATAATGACCTAGTAGCCGAACATGTACTCTTACTTCTGGTAAGGTGAGGCGATTGTTTTGAAGTCACGTAAATACCAATTTTGTTTTTCATTTTTCACGTTTTCCCCCAAAACGTTTCAATTATTTTATTTTAAACATCTATAATATTTTACCACTACATACGTACATGCATATCACTTTTAGGTGAAATATTATTCTCTCGATAATCGATTTGAGGGGAAGTTCTCGAAATGCAACGTTAGATCAACGTATAGATCTAACTACAGTTCTGCAAACTTAAGCATTGCTTCTACAGTACCAAATCAGTATTACATTCTACCATCTATGTTATATGAGAGTATACCAAATATTTTGTGTTTTAATAAAATACTAAGTAATAGTAAATATAAAGTATTGAAGCACGTGACCACATTCATTAATTATTGATTTGGGTTACGCTGTAAAAGGATTCCAGGAGCTGTGGTGGTCGCTGGGGATGAGATTTAATCGCTTTCCACAAAACTTGGTGTAGAAAAGTTCAGAGTTGAGTATGAACTCGCCCAGGCCAACAACTCTTTATCCAACAAGTTTCAAATTAAAAACCGTTTAACGAAACAAAAAGCCCCGAAGGAGAATTGAGGCAGAGTAGAAAGTTAATGAGGCCGAGTGGATCCACTTTGGCAACATGGGATGAGATCTTGAGGGCTTAAAAACTTATTTAGTTTAAAACGCTGTGCATGTTCCTTGCATAGCGTGGCGTCCACCCTGGAGTTCACGTTACTAAACAGGACCAGTTAATGAAAAACGATTTTTGGTGGTGAACACTTGCCTTACTCTCCCTGCTATTCTCAGGCGAGGACGCCACCAGCTATATCCTGAGAAGGATTTTTAGTGTAAGGTGGTGATTCCAATTGCAGTTTTGCTAAAGGTGAGAATTTACTGCTCCTCTCTACTTTTCTACAGAAAACGTCGGAAAATTGATGATTTATTATCCGGCAGTAATACGAGTATCTTGGCAGTGTCGCCGTTTTTCGGTTCGCCGCAATATAACTGCTTTACGTGAGTTTCATTTTTAGGCAATACCAAAGGCTGCCACTTTTCACAACCTCCTGCACTTGCACAGTTCTGCACTCCAGTTTTGATTACTACTTGATAGTTTTAGGCTATTGTTTCGACTATCTCCGTGAGTTATCGGAAAGTTGATGCACGCATTGTTTAATCACAGTGTCATTTTTAACTGAAATAACTTAATAACTGCTCAGTTATCTGTGGGGTAGAAAGCCGTCAGTTCATTCTAAACAAGAGCATCGTTGCTTTCTTGCTACATTAATTTTTGTTTACGTATGATATTCAAATTTAAGAACAACTGGCAGGAGGAAGAGAAAATTAGTTCTTATTGAATTGTTCTGGTTGTTTGTGGCAGATACAGTCTTTAATTGAAAACATTGAAAACTTCGTCTTTCTGGACCACCAAAAAAAAAAAAAAATTAAAACTAAAAGATCAACTTGAAATCAATCTTTAAGGTTGTTTTTTGGGCACTTGGGGATGGTTAGAACATTTACTGTTATAAAAATGAGGAGTTTCCCCTACTACAAACAACCCTCATTACTGAACTATACAGAAGAAAGCCACATATCGGAATATAAGTAAAATAAAACTGCGCCACCAGGCAATACACAATAACAACCACTTTTATTCAAAGAGATTTTGGTGGAAAATGCGTTGCAAGAGCTAATCTGGAGGAGTGGATGGGTTGAAGTAGAGCCAGATTGTTTTTAGACAACTACAATGAATGTTGAGCATCTAAAGAACTGTTTCTATTTATTTTATCAAGAGTAGCCACCGGGCAAATAGAAGGAAATATCAGTTTAGACGGGCACAAAGGGGAAGCCGGGTTAGTTGGGGGTTGTCGGAGCTTTGACAAATGGGTGTGCAACGGACTTCTGGAGAGAAACCAAGGGGGATAAAAACTTAGAGCCACTTGGCAAGGCCGACAGTTGGTGGGGATGCTTTGCTGGGCAAATTGTTATCCGTGGGTTTGCGAGTTGATTACGGAGGGTTGCGTGCGCCGGGTTGGCCAGGCGGGCTCGTCCAATGGAGTCAGCCCTACCTCGACAATCAACAAACCTCCTCTACCTCGCGCTACAGCACATTACACTCCAGCTCTATCTCGGCTCTTTACCTCACCATCTTCCCTGGCAGATTAGCATTCCTCGCACCACGGTATCATCACATGTTTAAATACTTCTGTTCCAGTAGAATCAATAATGCACTCCAAACTTATTCATCTTCAATACACCCATCTGCAACAACCAACACCTGCACCCTTCTATTAGTGACTAATCACTTTCTCCTAGCCAGTTCTACAACCTCCTCTCAGCTTGGATAAAAAGCACAAATATTTATTAATTAGCATTCCGTTAGTTTTCTGAAGATTCTGTGCCCAATTACGGACTTTTGCAACCACAATATTTCAAGATACCTATTTAAACAATTACTGTACTTCCCGTCTCTTCAAAGTCCTCAAACTTTTGAATCTTTCTCAGCTTAAGATATCAGATAAAAACATCGAAATATAGTTTATTTTTTGACTCTTTCTTACTATACTACAGTGGTCCGTTCCGGGTCATGGCAGTCTATTCCTTTTTTTGTCAAGAGTTTAATTGAATTACGTAAACTGCGGTGAAAGGAGGTCATGTGAAGTTCACGCTGGATATTCCTTAACATTAACTTCTACCAGAAAGATTCTCCTATACAATTTTTTAATGAAGTACGCGCTGATTGTAGTGTTGTGTCAGATGCAAGTGTCTGTTCCACCTATCACACAGTACTCCCTATACTTAATGATTAGTATAGTGTGCTATAATTAGTGTGAGGTGCTATGTCCTGAGGACTAGGTAGAGACAAGTGTAGACAAGTTAGGTAGGGCGCTCCGAGCAGAACACTGGGGTGGGACCTCCATGGGCGCTTACCAGCTATTCTTGGTAGTTCAGTAGAGCGCGGCGACTTATTACCGCGACGCTGCCTCCATACTCGTGTATAAATCATGGCTTTATTAACTGGCACACGATGGGCGAACTGAACGATCACATTATTTACTACCTAGTATAATAGAAATTTTTCACACGTGAACAACTTGAGTACTAAAACTATTCTAAACCCCAGTCAACTCGTCCCCAGACAGTGCCATTCATTATTTCCGGGCGGCCTTTGACTTTGTCACGATCTGCGGTTGAAAACAACAATTTGGAGGCAAAGCAGTTCTGGTTTATCTGGTTTTATTTTACACGTAATTTTATCTTAATATTTTGTTTCTGCTACCAGGAGACTTGGTACGTTTATAGCCAAATAGATTCAACTCTTCACTGCATGATTGCCAATATTATTGGCACAATAAGCCTCTTGTGGCTGCGGTGCCTTGGGGCGTAGGTCCCGTCCCATCTACTATTCACAATAAAGTACCTGCCCAATTATTCGTTTTTAATGTCAAGCGAAGCCGGTAATGTCCAGACACGTTAGTTTTGAGAGCAAGGACATTTTGTCTCCGTCTATTTTGGTCACATATCCTCCAATTTTATAAGCATAGTTACTGTCTATTGACTCATTTTTTTTTACTAATGCTTATTTCTATTCACAGTCTCACCTTTTTTCAACTGTTATCTTTTTATCTTGGACACTATTGTTTTGATTCAGTTCCTGTTATGCTTACATGGTAGAATGATAGATTCCTTGAACTGCCTTGTTCCTCATTGAATTCCAACGATTATTTAGAACAGTCTCACTATTGTTCACCGATGAAGACTGTGCAGCAAAGTATTCTAAATACTGTAAGCAACTTGCATCTGACACAATTGAAAATCACGTTTTAAGTAGGTTTTCGGGGGTTAATTTGTATTTCCCAGTGGTATGAAAGTATTGTCATTACTTTTTTTTCATCTCAGTAAAAAAATTGAAATTGATGGATGCATACGTTCTTATTTTGCGTTGTAGGTGATACATAACAAAAAATTAACGAAAATGGCCGAAATGCAGTTCATTGTATTAATTAGTATTTTTTTCTTGGTCCAAGAGGACCATATTGGACATAACGCCAGTTCATGGGTCCAATATTTTTAAATACAAAATCCGCCAAAAAAGTGGTTGAAATCTGTGTAGCCAACCATGTGCCAACTTGCTTGCCTAAGTTTGCAGTTAAAGATTACACGATGAGAGAGAACAGGCGAATGCGCCTAATCCAGAGAACCAGTTCTCTCTGTAGTTTATGGTGTAGATCCTGCACAACTTCGCTGAGAAAACACACGCAGTTATTACATATTAAAGTACAAAGAGCCACTTCTAAATGCAATAAAGAAAGCTCCTTTATTTGGATGAAATAATATGAAGATTGTGTGAGTGAGTGTCTGCATGGTTGTGAGGGAGATCTGTTAAGAGACAAGACGCTGAAGAAAGACCCTCATATAAAGCTGTTTTGACTGTTGCTAGCAGACAGCAAGCATGCAGTTGGGGTAGTTGGTGGGGCTGTGTAAATGATATTGCTGCGAGCTCGGCTCTGTCTGTATCTGTTATTGCCGTCAAGAATTTGTGGATATCAAGCCAAGCATGCCTTCGGCATCGCTTTGCCCTTATTATCGCCAGATATGAACCAACATTACAAACGTCTAAATAAACTATCAGAATTTATTTATAAACAAGCGGGAATATTATTTTTTAACAAATTCCTGTGTAACACTCTCCCAGCTTTCTCTTATTTCAACTTACTATTAGTATTTTCTTGGAACTTGCAATTTGTATTGTACGAAGCTCTCTAAAAATAAATGAACGTTCACGAAGTAAGACCGAAGGCTGTATATGTGCAGTTTTTCTTTCAGTTGTATAAGACTACGGAGGGCTCATGAAGATCTACATTGGTAAACTTCTAGACTTTTTCTTGTATGTTACGTCAGGGAGCACGAAGCTTTTATTTACAAACAAACCAAAATGGTAAATATTACGTAGTTACCAGATCAGACCAAACGATAAGTAATGGACAGAGAAATATGAGAAATGGCAGGTATAATCTGAGAATTGACATACCTCACATGCGGTCTTGGTCTTGTATGTCAGGACCGGATTTCACACATTTTCAGCCTGAATTAACTATTTCACCAAAATAAATAAATAATATTTTTCTGTCTTTACCAAATAAAGGAAATCGTTTGTGATCCATCAAATTATTAACACGCATTTCTGCCATTAAAGCGCGTAACCCAATAATATTCAGCCATACTAGAATTGCTGTCGTCAGTATAAGTATATTTTATCGCAAAACATCTGCAGAGATGTCCTGTATGGTCATTTGGACAATCAGCTCACCAGTTCTGCGATCATAGAAAGTTATTAAGTATAGTGATGCGCTTAAACATGTTACTGCTGCTACGGCTTCAATGGAAGTGGTTTCTTTAGGTCAGCAAGAACGGCCAACACTTTCCCTCGCAATTCCCTCTCATTTCCTCTGGGAAACGTTTCTATTTAGCGCTTCGGGCTGGCAGCTCGAATACCCACCATCCAAATGCCTGACCATCCTACACTATCTGACCATCATTCAATCTGACAAACGCAATTTCATTCTTTCAAAAGTATAACTACTGCACGTGGAATTCTAAGAATGCAGTCACCGTAAGTTTGGCCTTTTCTTCGCACTGTTTTAAGAAAATGCTAAATGAGAATTATAAAAATACTAATAGAAGGTCATGTGACTCTTGTTCATTCCTTGAGAAAAAAGTTTATGGGGTGTAGAAGAGTTTCTGGTTATAATTTTGGCGGTGCGACTGTAAGGCGGGAGCGTTTGAAGTGGATGGCACACATGTGACGCTGCTAATTGGCCAGTCTGACACGTGGGTCCGACACCTCTACACGCCCACACATGCTCTCAGATCTTCCTGTTTCTTCCTGACTCAAATCTTATGCGTAAACTCACACCACGTTATCCTGCTTCACAATTTGCCGCAAAAGTTTCTTTCATTCTAGACCAGTTAGCAGTCATTGAACCTCAACGAATATTTAATCTCTAAAGCGTTACAATTTATCGTACGATCTAGTCGGACAACGTCCACCGATAACCGCTTTGAGCGCCGCAATGTTGTATAACGCAGTCTGCCGTTCTGCAGTATGAAGGTGCCACAAAATTTGAACGCACAACGTATTCGGCCAGCTGGTTGACAAATCGTGAAGTAGGGACAAGTCTCTTCCTGGGTTCTAAAGAGTTATGTTTATGTCTACCTTTCATAAGTAAACATAGTATAATTTAAATTCAGTGAATCAATTAAGTTTTATAAAATTTAATTTTTGATAAAGGACGGAAATCCCAAAATTAAGTTTCCGAATAGACTTGATGATTTCCCAAGCCGACTACTTTTTAATAAATGCTACTTTCGGTGTTTTAATCTCTAACAAAAAGGGAGAATTCCTGGTGGGATCCAATCGAAATATTAATTTTTAGCTTCCTGCGATTTTTAGATATTTTGTTCAAAAACATTTCAATTTATAAAATTTTGCGTGATCACAATATTTTCCTTACTTAGTGATATCATTGAATGTGGGTGTACGTGAACTTAGTTATTTAAAATAGGTTTCAGGCAAAATCGGCTGAAAACATATCCTCTTGGGAAAAAGAAGTAGATTTCCTAACTGAAAAATTCAGTTCAAGTTTGAAGCTGTTTATTATTTTTCAATTTTTTATTTATTTATTTTTATTATTTGTAGTTTGTTTGGCCTGCAGTGTAAGGATAATGTTTGGAGAGGTGGACGGAGTTTGTGTTCTGTCGGTTTTGTACGGCCCACATGGCAGGAAATATAACTGCTTGCGGCCTCCTAATTGGGTCTGTTTATTTGCTTCTTCAAACTGGCCAAGAAAGCTGGGTGAATGGAGGTGTAATAGATGGATCAGGCTCTGGTGAGTGGCGGTCACGTGTGGGGTAGTGCTTGACCGGTGGCCGCCCTAACTGGATGAGCCCTGGTGGCCATTCCCCAGTTTGGGCCTCAGTAACCCCTTTCAATACCCTTAATCCTCTTTAAAGAAATTTTTACCAAAGTGTACCGGCCAGGCCACACTCATTTTTCCATTTTAAACAAGAATTGTCCTCAATTATATTTTATTTATTTATTTATTTGTTAAAGTAGATAATCTAGGCCGACAAACAGACCGCTGTTCAAGGTATGTGGCACAGTGTAAGAGAACCATACAGGCTAGAGTTGATCTAGCCCAGGTTAGCATGCTTCAGATCCATGTTGACACACTTTCTCCAACCCTGGATTTTACTACCTTTAACTAAAATTTAAGTGGTGGGGGAATCAGGAGTAATTCCTCAATGTTTCCTCAACGCTACCATCACATTGTTGGCACATATTAGAAAATACTGCGTTAACTCTGTCACATCACAGGAATTGCTTTTCTACTTCCTGGAAGAAGCTGGGCCTTCGATCCGTCTGAGATCCACGTTCAATAAATACTAAATAAATAATAATACTAACTTTTCTGCTTATGGCTTATTTCTACTTATGGTGTAAGTTACACCATAACTTTTGTTATACTCTGTGTAAAGGGCGCAGAGGAAATACGCAGTGGTCACTACAATTACAACTCAGTTCTAGTTTATAGTATTTATTTAACTTTAAAATGAATTATTCCCAAATAATTCTATCCATACTAATTACCTAGAATAAACCCACGCCAGTTGAATATTATTATAAAATTATATACCTAGAGTTACTCCCATATATTACAAATAAGTGCCTCGGCACGTCAATACGTTAAATCACTACAAATACAAACACAAATTGGCAATTTTATGAATTAAATTCTAGCTTCTTGTATTCATTGCACTCCAATTTATCTACAACGTTTATTCGAAATATGATTCCAGAAAACTTCCATTACAAGTACTTCTGGAAAAAAGGATGGGGGGTTGGTTTCCTTCTAAAGATCCAAGATTTTAAAATTTCAAATTTAAACAAATAAATTTAAACCTCATTTTTTTCAGAAAATAAGAAAGTTGTGTTGACGCGGATTGAGATAAACGAGTCATTTATCGCAGAAGAAAGTCGTGTTTTAAACTGACAAAAAATGATCTATTTTGATAGGAAGGTGGGGAGAAGCAGTCAATTTGCGGCGATCTTATTTAGAGACGAACAAATGTAGCGCGTCTACTGAAAATAGAGTGAGCGGCAGCGAGACCGCTTGGGACAGTTTACACGAGATCAAGCGCCTAATGCCCGTTTGTCTATGTGTGAGCTCTAGTAAACCTGACATCGCCTACTAACATAAATCTATCAACATCTGGCCCTACAATCAAAGGAATCTTTTTTTGATAGTTTATAACTTGTATGTTACCGCTGTGGTGAGCAAGAACTACTGTATCCTATACTCCACTTTTCACAAGAAATGAATGCTTAGAGCTTCTCTCAGGTATATAAAAAGGATCACTGAGAGCACCGTCTTAAGATATTGTCAGGTCTTTATCGCTACGGCTGCTGCTTAGATTTCCTTACAAGAGAAGACGACCTAAAACCCTTAGGTGGCAATGTTTAAAGAAGCATGTATTACTTCGATTTTGTAGATTATTTGCGAAAAAAAGCAATTCTTTGCTTTGCTAGATCATATTCGAAAATGATTTAGATTCTATAATTTTTATTTAAACCTCTTATATTTCAATAACCTATAATCAATATAACTACTCAATTTATTTCAGATATAGAGTTAAATACTCTCTACATTATGGTACAGGTTTCATTTAAATCGAAAGAATAGGAAGAGAGATATAAAAGTTTGAAATTTTGATGGAAATGAAGTCCTTAAAAATTTACCCTCTCACTTCTCTATAAATATAATCAATAGAACAACGCAATTTATATCAGTTATAAAGTTAACAATTTTCTACATTTTAGTAAAGGTTTCATAGAAATTGAGAAAATCGGAAGAGAGATATAAAGGTTTGAAATTTCGATGGAAATGAAATCCTTAACATTTTACCCTCTCATTTCTCTAAAACTATCATCAATAGAACAAAGCAATTTATATCAGCTATACAGTTTACTATTCTCTACATTTTGGTAAAGGTTTCATGAAATCGAAAGAATTGAAAAAAAGATATGAAGGTTTGAAATTTCGATGGATATGAAATCCTTCAAAAATTACCCTCTCATATCTCTATAACTATAATAAATAGAACTATGCTATTTATATTATTTATAGAGCTAACTCTTCTCTACATTTTGGTATAGGTTTCACTGAAATCAAAAGAAAAGAATCAGAGATATAAAGGTTTGAAATTTCTAAGGAAATGAAATCCTTCAAATTTAAACCTCTCATATCTCCATAACTACATTCAATAGAACTGTGCTATTTATATCAGTTATAAAGTTAACTATTCTCTTCATTTTAATAAAGGTTTAATTTAAATCGACAAAATAGAAAAAGAGATATAAAAGTTTGAAATTTAGATTGAAATGAAATCCTTCAAAATTTACCCACTCATATCTCTATAACTATAATCAATATAACAATGCCATTTACATCAGTTATAGAGCTAACTCTTCTCTATATTTTGGTATAGGTTTCATTGAAATCGAAAGAATAGGAAGAGAGATATAAAGGTTTGAAATTTCGATCGAAATGAAATCATTCTAATTTAGATAACATTTCTATCAAAACTTGTTTCAGAGCCATCTTTGGAGAGATGGATTTGGTTAATCGTGAATAATTAAAGAATATGCTACTACGCATTCAGGATTTGTTTTTACTAATTATCTTACTATCTTCGTGTTTGAAAATATTTATAATTTGGAGCATCAAAATTAAAATTCGGAGTCTGAAAAAATGGAATTTTGTATGAGAACGCTGGGAATGTTATTATAATTTTTTTAAAAAAATATTATTAGTAATGAGTAGCACATAATGGGAAATGTGAAGATAATGTAGATAAAGGATTGCGACAGGATCTTCACCGCTAAGTTTTAGTAAACAGAGAACAGATCAATAAAGCGGAAATACTAGAAAGGCAACCACTACAATTGTTTGAGCTTTGCGGAACAAATTTTTTCAGTTGGATATTTTTCAACGAGGCGGAGGGTGTTAATGGAATAGTTGGTTTCAATTTGATGGTTGTAACAGTTTGTAGCGGAAGTGGAGGCGTTATATTAGACGAGTCTCAAGTGTGAGACCACGTGCTGCCACGCGCCAGGGCGCTCGAGGAGCAAACGACTACGGCACTGTAAACAGCGAGCAAGTAATCACAGGATATGGAGTCTGCACGCCACTACAACACGGATAACATCACAATATGACAACACACTTAACCGACACCCCTAGGTACCTTTCCCCTCACACTCAGTTCCCTATTATCCATTATCTTCCATTTGAGAGAGTTTTAATTTAATACTATTGGCCGGCTACAAGCCTGCAGTTTGTCATCTCTAAACAACATGTTTGTGTACATGCGCGATTCTAAAGTTCTCTACATACTCAACGTCACCCCTGATCGGGATCGCTTATTAAAGTATACGCGCATATTTAAGCCTAACGCACACAGATAAACCGGAATTCATATTATAACTTTGATTGACAATAATTTATTTATAATGCGTGATTGTGTGTAAAGTCCCTCAAAGAAATTTCTTTTTTTTGAGATCTCACAATGGTATGCTTTAAAAATTTAGTTAGACCCTCATTGCTAGATAATATCTTTGACTTTACTCGTCATAGCACACCTTTGTATACCTGGTCAGTTTCGGAAGTGTAGCTCCGGTTTCGGAACTGTATTGTGAGATGGAAATATAGTTGAAATAAAATTCTCCATTTTGTTTCTTTGCCATTTTCTCGAAAGTGATATCAATATTTCTCTTTAAACTATGCACAAAAAAGTACAAGTCTATCAATAAGTCTACTTTTTGTATTATTTTTAGGAAACATTAAAATATTAAAGCAAGGCTTGCTGAGATCGTGGAAGTTAAGCTCTCTTCTAAAGTGCAGATTCAATTTATCGTATTTACTGTTGTAATTAATTATAATTGTTAATATTTATGCGTTTGAAATGTCTAATACAAAATTCCAAATGAAACAATCCTTAGGAAATGAGGTTGTAAAGAACGACTTTTTCGAATTTTCTTTATTTTTCTGTGAAACAAATCTCTCATTTGCTTATAATTATTACATTGTTAGGACTCTTTCTTTTAGTTTGTTTTTTATACACGAGTTGACAGTAAAACGAGTTATATTGGTTTTAACTGTTAATTAATTGTTTAACTGTGAGATTTAATGTATCTGAAGAATTTAATTATAAAAATTGAAGTGATATTAAACAGTGGAAAATTGTGATTGATAAAATTAGGAGCTTCATGAATCATTAATTTTTAACCTACTTTTAATTATAATTTGACTAACTTTCAGATG
Organism: Rhodnius prolixus; assembly: GCA_000181055.3. Lineage (NCBI taxonomy): Eukaryota > Metazoa > Arthropoda > Insecta > Hemiptera > Reduviidae > Rhodnius > Rhodnius prolixus. The sequence continues at coordinate 308,157 of KQ034186.1, read as the reverse complement.
GCTCACATTATTTACAGAACAAACCACTGGTGTTTAATACTAGAAGTGGGTGTACGAAATCGCGCAGATTTATTGAGGCTAAATAAGAGGTACTCGCCCAAAGGATGGTTGAGTCAGGATCAATCAGGTTTTGTTGGTGTTCGCGTTGTCTTGGAGTATTACCACCTAAAACATTTTGGTTCACGGCGATTACCCATGGATATTTTAAAAGACCAGCTTAATGTGCAAAGAAAGTAAATAACTAAGTAAGTTATTGTAAGATTGTATTTTAGTCCTGTAATGTTTTGATTATATCAGTAAATTATTTTTCTTTATGTTGAGATGTTTTGGGCCATCATCATCATTGGGTAAATCATCGGTTAAAAATTAAAATACACAATTATGTTAGTATGTCTTCATATTCAGTTAGTAGTATGTCATCAATTTTTCTGTTTATTACGATTACTTCTCAAAAATAAAAAATATTGTACTACCAGTAAAAAAGAAAACACACTGGTTCTAAAGATTAAAAAGGTTTTTATTCATAAAAGTTCTTAATGTTCACTTATTTTTATAATTATTTGTTGTCATTTTTGGGTTGAATAACAACATCAGCATTCTGCCATGTACGAGTATATACTGTACTTCACATACAGCTTTGCGCTTCTGTCATCATTATTATTGAAAATAATGAAAATCAGAATATAGAAAGAGTGAAGAAGTATGTGGAAGGCGACAAAGACAATGCTAAGACATTGGAGGACAGCGCTAGAGCGAGGGGAACTGCAGCATGATCGCTCGCATCTGTTCAAAAGAAATATTTACATAGAGCTGCTTCTAATGAGTGTATTTGTGAGTTGGTCGGCTGTAAGTTTGGTTAGCACACATGTGGGCTTGTGAGCTGTTTACTTGGCCCTCTCTTACCCAGCTTCTTTGCGATGGACCGCTAATCTCAATAATTTACACAGCTCATGCTTTTCAAAATATCTTCTTATTATTGATCATCCCACTTTCTCTTAACGCAATTGTCAAACTTAAAAAATTTGGATGTCAGTTATAAATGTAACAAGTAATAATTTCAAGTTACCTAAAAGATTCACTATCAAAGTCACTTAACTAGATGTATTAGGGGCCTAGATGCAATTTTTTTTTTTAAATCAGTTTTAATTTACCGAATGGTTGTTCCCACACAAGGATTAACAAGAATTTATGATTATGATGAACTTATGGACCAGAGAATCCAAGTAGTTTCGACAATTAGGTACGCTTATCAAGTTCCATCTCACGCTCTTGAGTTCCTTGATAGGCACTCGGGATAAAGCACGAATTTGGAACAGGAAGAAGAAAAAATTAATTTATACAAAAGAATTTTATGCATTAAATCGAGTGAATATCTTTAAATTAACAATAAATGTTCTTAAGAAAGAAAATTGTATCGTTAATGAAAAGGTATTTATCCATTCAAATTTGTACTTTGTACTTCAATATATTTAGTTACCTCCAAACAACGGAAAGTTGTTCATTAAATATATTATATTTATAAATTTGGGACCGAAAATAGGGTTTTAGTTCTCCTACAAGTGTGCCGCAAAGACAAGCTCGTTTTTCGTGGAAACTTTGACTTCCAGCGAGATAGTTTCCATTAGCGGAACTGATTCTTGACTATAAATAACACAAGAATATTGCGCTAGACGCGGTGGTTTCGGAGAGCGAGGCTACATGTAGTACAATGTTTGCTGGGCTCTGTTTGGCCGGGCAAAACCGATCGGAGTTTTAATTAAAAGATCAAAGCGTCTACAGGCGGCTATTGTGCCAGCTCGCCCCATGTGGGTCTACTTGTCTCCGTGCCGCAGCAACAAAATTAAACGAAGGGCGAGATTGTAGGCGAACGCCCTCTCACTAGACTGCGAGCGCCTTGCGTCCACCGCCTGTACGCCCATTGTGTCACATAACCTTCCTCTCCAATTCTTTCTTTCAATTGATTTGCCTTGGCGCTGCTCTAGAGGTCGTCCCATAGCTGTCTTAATAATTGTTTAATGAGAACTTGCTATATTAAAGTGTACTTTCCCGCTCGTAGTGACATTTCCCTCCGTATATTAAATAAATTCTGGTCTGAACGCCCATGCAACTTTTGCTTTCTGAATCACTTCACTTTCCCCTTATGTAAAGAAGTATTGCAATCATGCAGGTTATTACCAGAAATTACTTATTGTCTGATAGAGGTGTGAAAGGGTAAAACAAAAATTCGTGTGATTTGGTTTTAGATAAATATTAAATATAAGTTTTAGTATTTGTAAGTTTTGATGGGTTTGTTAGACAGGAGACTTTAGGCAATTCAATGTTAAAGTTGTAGATGAATCAAGTGGAAGTTCAATTCCTTTAGTTCGTTTTAGTATAGTTTTCAGATAAGTAATAATGATGGTGGACCCGCACACTGTTCTGATTCTGAAACATGCATAAGGGTGGAGCCTAAAAATTAATTTTTCTAGAAAATTTTTCTAATAAAAGTGAAAGGAAAAATCTCTAAAATGAAATACTATTTGGAATCTGGCCATAAACTTCATTTATACAATTATATTGGGTAGACTAACATTAAGTTTTAGGGCAGCTAACTAATTGTACGATTGGGGTGCGATTAATGCTATCAGATATTCAGCCGAGCGCAGCTGGCCGTGTTTGCAGAAATGTTCCAAGTATTAGATAATGTTGCCGAGAGAGCTGAGGTCTGTGGGAACGCCAACAAACGCCATCAAGTGTTGTATTATTGATGAGGTAGCCCCACCTCGGTCCTAATAACCCGCAGAATAGATTAAACCTTAATAAACCGGGACACAACACCATCTACCAATTCCTAATAGTGGGCCAATGCAAATGGAGGTGCCATCCAACAGCGGCCTTCACTTACTCTCACAGACCCTCACTGTTGCCACTAATGAAATACTTTTCTAAGCTAGTGTCCGGATGCCCGGAGTAGAAGTCACGGCTTCACGCCTGCTTGCTCGCTCTTTATTGCATTCTAACTGTTGGATTATACACATTTTATATTTGGTGCGCCAATGTTTAGGGCCATATAGATGACTAATTTTCTTACCCTTTTTGCTGCAGCTGTTCTACCCTCTCTCATCGCTGGAACAGGAAGCAGAATGGTCCAGGTGTCTCGAAGAACTTTCTTCGCAATCTTGGTGCCCCTGCGGGTACCTCAGTTTTACAACTCGAATGAGGCTGGTAGAGTTAGTTAATGCTACAACTACTTAACAAAAACTTACAGTTTTAAAAGTTAAGTATAAGGGTTGATTAAACGCCAAAAGGTACACAAATCAGCAGTTCACAACATTTCATTAATACTTCATTGATATAATTTAAGTAATTTTACTGCATTAACTTTTCCTTCACATTTTTTAGAATTTATTAGATGTCACAGACATCCCCAAAAGGCACATCTACATAAAATTCCGAATCGAATGACACCTCATTCATGAAAATCGGTTCACGCGTTTAGGCGCTGCGTTGTTTACAAAAAAGGTAACAAGAAGAAGAAGAACAAGAACAAGAACAAGAACATTTTTTGAAAAAGCCTTTATATCTTCTAAAATGATAGATCTGTGCACAAAATAACTATAGATTATAATTGAGAAAAACAAACTTTACAAGAGAACAAAATTTCATACCAATACGTGGTTCACAGTGGGAGATATAGAACGGCCATAATTTTACAGAATTTCATGACCCAAAAAAATTTCAACCCTTTATATTTTTTACCTTTTTAGATCTGTGCACAAAATAACAATAGTTTATAATTGAGAAAAACAAGGTGTGCATAAGAACAAAATTCCATACCAATACGTGGTTCACAGTAGGAGATATAGAACGGCAACAATTTACAGAATTTCATGACCCAAAAAATTTTCAGCCTTTTTTTATCTTCTACCTTTTTAGATCTGTGCACAAAATAACTATAGTTTATAATTGAGAAAAACAAAGTGTATAAGAGAACAAAATTCCATATCAATACGTGGTTCACAGTGAGAGATATAGAACGGCCACAACTTTACAGAATTTCATGACCCAAAAAATTTTCAACCCTTTATATCTTCTACTTTTTTATATCTGTGAACAATATAACTATAGTTTATAATGATAAAAACAAAGTGTACAAGAGCAGAAAATTCATACCAAT
>KQ034186.1:263668-274528 GCA_000181055.3 Rhodnius prolixus | reverse complement strand
GCTTTAAAGCCACCTCCTTAATATACATGTCAATCAGTTTTTCTAGAACCTTCAACATGAACGATGTTAGACTAATTGGTCTAAATTCCTTCGCCTGGGTATGAGTTCTCTTCCCAGGCTTTGGAATAAAGATAATTTTTACAGGCCTCCATGCCCTAGGGACATGGTTGAGTGCCAAGCATGCCCTCATTATCCTGCATAAAATAGGAGTAATTAAATCTTTCCCCTGCTGCAAAAGGGCAGGGAAAATGCCATCAGGACCCGGGGATTTATAGGGCTTAAAATAGTTTACAGCCCAGACCACCTTATTGTAGGTAATGCAGTATTTAGCCACGGCCCAGGTTTCCCTGGTCCCCCGACACCTATCGGGTCCCAGAGTATCCTCACCATGCTGTCCTGACTCAATTACCTTCGAATCGGGAAAATGAGTTCTCATGAGACACTCCAATGTGTCTCTCCCCGATTTGGTAAAAATCCCTTCCTCGTTCCTGATGGTACCCAGGGCACCCCCTGGACTTTTTGATATTATGCAATTAAACAACACAATACAATATAGGGTGACCAAAGTTATATGCTCCACCCACTTTTTTTTTAAAACGTCGGGAAATTTCGAAAAAAGAAAAAACACGTATTTAATCATTTTTAGTCTAGTTTATTTTCAGTGATTGACCCATTTTTTTAAACCCCTGTATCTCGAGATACAGCATCCAACTTTGTTTTTTCAAATGGAACGTTATATTTTTTTTTGCATATTTTTATAGTATTTGAGCTCCTAAAAACAACAAAAAAATTTTTTTTGAAAACGGTTAGGTTTTTCAAAAGTTATAGCAATTTAAAATATGAAAAACAAATTTCAGTTTATTGTCAAAATTACGTTATTTTTTTAAAGAATCTGTTCAAACTGGCCACAATCAACGGATAGGCAAGCCAAAACTCTGGACTCCCACGCTTTGGTTGTAGCAGCACTTATGGTGGCGAAGTCAAGATCTAGGCAGGCTACAATTATTCGTCGTTGACGTTGTTTATTCTACAAACGTTTGGTGTGGAGTTTTAGGAAATCAACTAATATAACGGCCCATACTTCTACAGAGTGAACTTAACTGGTGAAAGGTATCTAACTTTTTTTTAAGAGACATTTTGCCAGTTCTGCTTGAAGATGTTCCTCTACAACGTCGGCTAGATATGTATTTTCAACTAGATGGTTGCCCGGCACATAAAGCGAGAGTTGTTCGAGGTTACATGGACAGAAATTTCCATGAAAAGTGCTTAGGGACTCATTGTCTCATCCAGTGGCCACCTCGTTCTCTGGACTTAACCCCAATGGACTATTTTTTTGGGGGATACCTAAAAAAATAAAGTGTACAGTAACCTTAATCTCGTGGCTTCAGTAGATGATCTGAAACGTTGAATAACTAGCCTGCCTAGATCTTGACTTCGCCACCATAAGTGCTGCTACAAGCAAAGCGTGGGAGTCCAGAGTTTTGGCTAGCCTAAGCGTTGATTGTGCCCAGTTTTTGTACAGATTCTTTAAAAGAAATAACGTAATTTTGACAATAAACTGAAATTTGTTTTTCATATTTTAAATTGCCATAACTTTTGAAAAACCTAACCGTTTTCAAAAAAAAATTTGTTGTTGTTTTTAGGAGCTCAAATACTATAAAAATATGCAAAAAAAAAATATAACGTTCCATTTGAAAAAACAAAGTTGGATGATGTATCTCGAGATACAGTGGTTTGAAAAAATGGGTCAATCACTGAAAATAAACTAGACTAAAAATGATTAAATACGTGTTTTTTCTTTTTTCGAAATTTCCCGCTGTTTAAAAAAAAAGTGGGTGGAGCTTATAACTCTGGTCACCCTGTATATTTAATCGTACAAGATAATATGCTTGCTTGCCCACAGTTCCGAGCCTGCGAGGCACACTGCCTTATATTCTTCTTTACTGATAAGTGTAAAATGGGAGCTCATTCTTTTAACAGACGTTGATCATCGAGTGGTTACTGTAGAGTAATTTCAGGTCGAAGTACACTCAGCATGAAAGGCACTCCTAAACAATTCTAATTTACTGCACATTATTGATTGATTTTACTTCAATAAAAGCTCCTAAATTCTTGGTACGTTTGCCACATAATTTATTTCACTTCAATACAATTGAAAAAAATATTTACCCTGTTTGACTACTACACCTTTAGCCCAACTTAAGTTGTTTCCTACAGACATGCCAGAAAGTGTTGCGATCTAGTGGTGATTTTAGGAACTACAAACCGAATATTTAAGGGGCTGCATTCCGACATCAATTTTTAGGCCTGAGGCTAAATATATTCACTTAGTGATTAATAATTATTATAAATACTTTTTTATTTTTTAGTGGATCAAGTTGTTACAAATGAGTCTAAGTAGGTATCCCCGCATTTGTTTTGATAAACTTGGTGAGTGTGGCCTCAACAAATACAATAAGTACAACTGGCGTTACAAATTAAAAACCTGCGGTGTCCTATTGGTTCTGAAGAGTTGTGGAATGCTACTAACCCTCAGTTGGTGCAAAATATTTACAAATATTTGGTGGTAGACCTGTTGTATAATTGACAGAGTTTCCTTTCCTTTTCATTGTTTGTAAAGTCAGAATTGAGCAATGTTATATTTTGTAAGGTAGAAGTATAACATTTTTGTTGCAGCTTTGGAAGTGTATTGTGAAGATAGTTGTGGACAAGGTGTAAGTATTGTTAGTCCATATTAACATTTTAAATTCTTATTTTTAAATCTAGTATTTACAAAAGTCTGCTTGCAAAAAGTGTTGGATATTATATTTTCTCTTATGGAAGGAGAGGGGGCCCATTTCAACATCATAATTAAAATGTGCCCAATCGACCTGCAAGTTCGTGACTTTTTTTTGTTTAATCGCAGAGAAGGGGAAAGTGGGTCCGAACCTACATTAAGAAGCGCAACAAACCGAATATTTTGTTCAAACATACTAAATCTATCACACTTCGGATACAACACCCCGAACTGAGTCATTCTTGATATTTGAACTGGATTTCAGTGGCTTAAAAGAGAAAGTAATGCAGTAGTGAGAGAAATAACTGATAGAAGGTAGATTTAGAGTAAAGTAATATCATTTCTTTCTATTTATATTGTGCTCAAAGCTACCCCACCAGTGGGGCAGATATTAACATTTAAAACAAAATTATTAAATTAAATAAATATAGATATGTGTGTAAAGTACCAACTGTTTATTGATATAGATCTCTTGAGAAGACTTGAAAGTTGTAGAAAACAAAATAAAAAGGTGCCCCCTCTCCCCTACAGTTAGCAGTTGAAAATGTATTGAGTTCTCGCTACAGTAACAATAAATGTTACTGTAAAAGAAGTATAGCCTGATGGGGCGATGGAGAGACATTTCTAAAATCAAATTTATCGATAACAAAAATTAGAATTATAGGCCAACTTCGTCTCGCTCATAAAAATGTAATTAGAATACTTTATAAAAGTAATACGTATTGTTTGGATGGCGGCGTGATATGTAGTTTGTGCAATAGATATGAAATGGAAAATATGGAACATTTCTTCTTTTACTGCCCTGTATACGTTCAGTTTATATTAAAATGTTTCCTTTCAAAGTGCTTTGATATTGTAAATTTGTTTGTATTTGAAAATATAGACAAGATTAATGACACAGTGTGGTAGGTATTGGGTTCAATGAAGCTAAGAACCTTCATTATAAATGAATAACTAATAAATATAATAATATATGGATAATTCTCGATAAATAACTCTATTTACTGTTCATTATTTTTGGTGACCGATTCATAGTTTCAATAGGATGAAAAAATAACTGCGTTTCAGTCATGATATATTTTTATTATGCCGAGCTTTCGACCTAGGGACTAGGTCATCTTCAGGGCTAATTGACAGTGTACTATTTCACATCATTAAAGGTTGGTGTGTTTTCTGTGTTGTATGCTCATGGAGTGCTCTACACCTTTTATTTCAAATAGTTTGCCAGGAAAAGGGATACCACAGTTCCGGTGTAGAGGGGTCAAGCTTTCCTTTATAGTGTCCATTAAGTGAAAATTATGCACTGATTATGTCTATTAATAACGAGGCATATTTATTAAGTAAGTACCGTTTTGAAATTAAAGAAAAACAACTATACTTTTCTGTACAATTTTATTTTTACATGCAAACCTGTACCTTATTCTACTTTTCTACATAATTGCCACTAATATTAAGGCTCTTATCGTATCGTACAACCAGCTTTTGAATCCCTTCTCATAGAAGTACACCGCCTGATTTTACAACCACTGCAACACAGTCATCATCATCGTCGTGGCACTGACCACCCAGATGCATCTTCAAATGCAGAAACTGGTGTTAGATGCTGGGTGCTAGATCGAGACTGTATGGAGGAAGACCAGGTTGTTCCCAGCCTAATGATCCAATGAGATCTTGAGTTTGTGTGTGGACGGGCATGGAGCAGATTGATCCCCTTGCTCAGCATGCCACGTCTTCTGGTCTTGAAGGTCTCACAATCCGTTGCAGAGTTTATTGCGTCACTACGAGGCGAAAACACCCACTTCCTGTTCCACATCACAGTACATATGATTTCCGGCCTGAAATTTTACTTTTCTTTCTTTGTTCTTATGTTGAATGTCGCCATTCCATGGGTTGCTGCTTCGGTTCCGGTGTAACGTATGCCACCTATGTTTCTTCGCCTGTGATGATAATTTGGCTTAAAAGTCACCCTTCCTACTGTATCGCTCAAGGAAACGAAACGCAATGGCTAAACGTTTGTTTTTGTACTCCTCAGTCAACATTTCTGGTACCCAGCGTGAATACAGTTTCGATAATTTAAGCGTCCGGACACAATATCATAGAGAATACTTCTTGTGGCTCTAGCGGATTTTCTAAAACATTTCATTAAGTAATTTGAAGTAAAAGGAAGTCCTGTATATGTCGTTCACACCAGATTTTTTAAAGGGAGCAAATGAATTGAGAAATATTGATTCAAACCAACTATTCTTTAAGTATAGATACTAAGTTTCAAGAAAATTAAATTACCTAAATTACGGTAATAGAAGGTCTTGTTAATGTAGATATTTTTAAAATGTAATGTTTAAAAAAATTATCTGAATTTCTGGATTTAACTTGGCCATTTTTCAAATTGCAAAGAACTTATACACTGATATAAATGTAAAGGATGCTTATCAACTAACGTTTGGCTGTGCATGTAAGCAGTGCATAGAACTGAAATGAATGCAAATTTTTGATTCCAGTAGAATTTCAAACTTGTTCCGTTTTTCTTATTTAGGAAATATCAATTTCATTCTATTTATCCAACTTTGCATGTGAATACATTATTCCACTTCCTGAAATTCTGACCCAACTTCCTGAAATTTTCTAAATTTAAATTGCCACCTTGCCATTTGTTTTAGCATGCATTAAAACCCAGTAAGTTGAGAAACAATTTATTTTTGAGAGTAACAGGAGATGTGGATAAATTAAAAAAAATACTTATTTTTCGAAATCTGGCAAGGAATCATAAATGTTGACAAACTAAAGAGATGAAAAATTGTATGCAAGCATAATATTAGTCTTTGAGATGTTCGGGACCTAGAGAAATATGTAGCTAACTTGCTTAAATGGTTTTCGAGTATAATAAGTAATTAATTAGAGAGATAATTGTGTTTTTAGATGGGGCTGTGACAAGAGTGTACGACAAGACTCTAAATGGGATGTCTAGCCAATTAGTTAGCATGTAACAGCCTGTTAGGCCATTTGTCAGCTAGTTATGCCGGATTTAGACAGGAACTCTCTAGTCTGCCAACTAGAGCGTGATCTATGTCTACCATTTGTACTAGCTCTAATCTCTGACGTCCTCTTGTCACAAGCTGGCACATCTTAAATAATCCAATAGCTCTGCTTCGCTAGATATGATAATAAAGTTAGAGTCTTCCAGCTATTCCTAAAAAATAGTCATATTTGATGTAGAATGACGGACTTACGTTTCTGCTTTGTCTTCTGCAAGTGGGAGCTCTAACGCCAGCCATAGTACGAGATTTTCAACCCCTCCATTGGATTCTGTTAAGGGGACCATTCTTGCTACACAGACAAAGCTACAGTTATATTGCAGTCATAAAACAATTTTCAAATCTTATCCCATTAAATAGGTGATTTCTGTGTAATAAATCGACCAATGGGAAAACTACTTGTATTCAAAAGTTAAAGCCGTCAACTCAATAATAAAAATAATAACAGGGAAGGCAGCGCTAATGATCAAGTTATCGATGCGCTGGAAAATTAGAAGTATTAACTGAGTGGTTTACGAATACTGGATTCCAACGCGGAGATCACGGGTTCAAATCCAGCTGACCCTTGGATTTTTCTCTTCCTAGGAGCTTTTTACAGCTCACTGTCCGGCGATGGGCAGTGATGTCTCTAACGGGAAAAGAGTGTCAGTTACTGGCAATACAGTCTATTAGGAACAGTGAGTTATAGGCTTTTAGGAAGAGAAAATCTGAGGCTATCTCGCCTGGTTACAGACTTGTTACAGTGATTTTCTTCATATGAATCAACAACTTTTATTACAAACAGTTTCCTATAAGCATTCATTCAAGTGCTCTTATGGAGACTTGCCTCTAAATTGCAGTTACAGTGCAATTCACGGCTATATCACTTTATGCAATATATTGCTAGGGAAGGTTAAATATTTTACCAAAATCCTGTCCTTGAAGAAAATTACTCGAGCTAATGTTTCACTCATTTTTCACTTCTTCAAGATTTTCTCGGAAATGGCTTCCAGAATCTTCTTTAATCAGTGTATTTTTAATAACAATTTATTTAGCAATATTAAATACAAATTTAAGATTGTTCTCATTAATGGCTAAAAAGTTAGTATTGCTCCATGTTTGGCTATCAGAATCAAGTACACTAAAATCGCTCTATACACTTGAAAAAAATAATGTCTAATTCAGATTGATACCGTGCGGCCTCCTAGAATTATTTATATTCAGATAAAACCAAACAGGGCTTTAAGACAGTGAAGTCCGCATTATGATACCAACAACGGTAGCTCGCTGAGGATACCGTAGGACGTGTGAGCGCCCTAATCCTGGCTGCCAGATATAGCTGAATATCTTGGTCAAATACAAGATAAATCAACAGAAAGAGCTCTTGTCAAGCGAGATTGTGTCAACACGCGTAAGATACCATTATCAAAGTTAGGCAGTAAATCACAGGTAAGTGCTTCTCTCTGAGATCTAGACTCCTTCACTTTACTAGGTATTATCTGGTTAGCAACTCACATCTCTTTGTCCTGGAATTGTTACCATTAAAGGTAATGCCTTCTGGCAGGCTTTACGTCCAATTACCAATTAGGTGTGGCGGACGGAGACGATTAGCAAACATACTTCTCTACAAAGTTCTCATATAAAACATTAAATAAAATCCAAGGCCTAGACCACATATGAGCAGCCTCGAACATACGTGCAGGTCTCGCTTCTACCGCTCCGTTACCGTTGCGCCTCAATTGTTACCATTATAATTGACTTTTTTTAAAGATAAGTTAGATAAATTAAAATAGTTACATGCACTGTTGCAAATAAATAAATAACAATAATAATGCAGATAATGAAAGTGCAATTTGTTTTCGCAGAGTGAACAGACTTTTTTACAAACTTGAACTGCTAGCAACGTTTTGAATGCCTTTTAGTATTTATCGGTGGTAAATCTGTTCGTAAATTGTACTGACAGCTGTTAAAAATTGCAGTTCCCATTGATATTAATACGAATAAAAGAACCAAATTCAGGAATATTCATACCATATTTTGTTGCTAATTATTCTCGGTTGAGTGGAAAATTATTAACTATCCAATGCCCAAGATTTCTAAGCGTCTGTAATAATCACAAACTTGTGCTTTTCGAAAGTAATGATATAATCCTTACGTACCAATGTCATCTACTACCAGTTTAAAGGTCTCTTACACTTTTCGAACTAAGTAATGAAACCTTTTTTGGTAATTGGGAAGCGGTCATAAATTTGAAAAACTTCACCATATACTAATTTTTCAGTAAATTTATTGCCTTTTCGCAGAGCCTGTACAAAAAAATTAAAACATATGTATGTATGGAAGCGGAAAGACCAAAAAAATAAAATAAATAATTACGTGTTTAAATTGAAGAAAAAAAAAATACAAGTACAAATGAAAGATAAAGTGAAAACTTCGAATAAAATATGCGAAAAAAAAATTGACTGATGGTTATGAAATTTATTTGTATTCAGTCTTTTAAACAAAACCTGAAGATATTAATATATTTGCCATAAGGTTGGTTAATAAAAAATGTTTTTAAATTTACGAACGCTCCCCAATAACCTAAAAAGATTTCATCAAGATAATTACTCACTTTTATTACTTATTTTTAATTATAATATATTCAAACATCAGGGAGCAATTGCAAGTTGTAGTACGTAACATAATATGGGTGAAAAATCAGTAAATTGTAACGAAGTATTGCTTTACTGGAATCTTTTAACATTTGGACGAAGATCTGTACACTGTCCCGGACCGGGAAAATTAGAAGCATGCTTGAGATTGCAATTTTTTTAAATAATTCTAAGGTAGAAGAAGTGTGCATTGTACTGTCTAGGTATTGTTTGTGAGGATTTATGCTTCTGTGTGTGGACACAATATCTGAAAAAATTAAGAAAATGAAAATGAAGCCTAAACTTGGTATACTTTTGTCACTTTCGATGCACCATTTCAAACTGAATGTCTGCGAAAAATATTTGTTTACGGTTGTTTTTTTTAGTTTTGTCACCTTTTTTCTCATTAAACTGACTCCGCGTGGTTTCATTAAATTTACGTATATATTACACACGTGTAGGACTGATTTTTTTTATAAGCCATATTCTTTTGTAGGAGTTAATTTTAGTTAAGTTTTTGGTGGATTCGCCTGATTAGGAGTACGCTTCAATTTATGTGCGGAGTAAAAAAGGTGTGAACCTGTATTTGTGCCGAAAAGTAAATTTTTGAACTTTTGAAAGGATAGAATGCTTCTCTTGTTACTGGTTGTAAGTTGTGAACAGTTTGGTTTGAATTGTAAAGGATGTGTGAGTTAGAGAGGAGACGACTAGGTGATGTCCAGAGCGTCACAGCTATACCCTGGGGACTTTGCCCAACTTCACAACAAGTCAGCGAACAAGTCTGTGTAAACATGTCCCATTCATAAACTAACACACTACCCGCTGTCTTCACTACGCAGTACAACCACTTCAACATAAGTAATGTGGTCAAATAGTTTTATGTATACACTAACGCCAAGGTAATTAGAGTTGTTAATATACTAGTCTTAGTTCTAGTTTAATTTCTCTACAATTTTTTACTTTTGGAGTCATAACTCGTAAGTAACCTGGTAAAGAACCACTTAAAACTTTTTATGGAACGTTGTCGGGCTACAACAATGGTGAATTCAAAAAGTGTCCAAAATTTAAAAGTTTGGATACAACAAATATCTATTTTATTTATTTATTTTTATTGCTTTTTAAGTTATACACTTTACAAGCAAGGAGTTGTATGTATTTGTAATACAATAATGTTGAACTCAAAGAAATCTAAATAAATAATTAAATGTAAATAGCGCATGTAGGATACAAGTATGTCACACTAAGTTATCCATTACAACGAAAGAACATTGTGTTTCCTAAATGAGATGGTACCTTTTTGGTTGATATTAATCAATATAGCATTGATTTTTTTGGAGCTATAATCAATTTTCAGAGTTGTTGCAACACTCTCAATACAACTACATCATTGATATTTTTCTTGCAATACCTGCTAATGGTTATTCGATACAATTTTCTGATACAATTTTTGTGATGAAACTTTAGAGGTATTGTTATTGAATTAAAATTTATTATTGAACTTAAGTTAGAAGGCGCCTTACTTAAATTTAAAATAGTAATAATTATAATAAAACTGGCATTGTTGATATATTAGGATTGTCTAGCAATCGCGATGTATCGATATTTCAACAGGACTCGCTTATCTCTATCTAAGAGAAGCCAAATCTGAATAGTATATTAGCTTAATGTAAATTGCATTATATCGGTGCGTTAGGACGAGGCATTATATATTTACGCAAAAATGGCCCTGCAAACTTTACATCGCTATAAACTCAAGAGTTTCATTAAAACTGTCCGGTAGGACAGTTGTATAAGGGTTGACCATCAAAAACTGCACGAAAAAGTGTAACGTTGAAAAACACCCAACTTTGACAATTTTTTTCTATTTTTCTATAAAAGATAAAATTCCCAAATTTTCTTTAAATCTTACTCCAAACCCTCCTTTATAACTGTAATTTTTTTGCAACCACCCAGATCTAATAGGTTTCGAGAAAAAAGTTGCCGAAAATGAGCAAAAACCGCTTTTTCAAAAAATGTTCTTGTTCTTGTTCTTCTTCTTCTTCTTGTTGTTCTTGTTGTTACCTTTTTTGTAAACAACGTAGCGCCTAAACGCGTGAACCGATTTTCATGAATGAGGTGTCATTCGATTCAATATTTTATGTAGATGTGCCTTTTGGGGGTCTCGGCCCTGTACATCGAATGGGAGAGGAGTTAGCCCCCCTTATGTAAGGCCCCCTCCAAAATTATTATTACTAATTACTCTGTAAATCTTGGCCCGATTTTGATAAAATTTGGTAGGATGATAGGGTTAGGGCTCCCCTACCTAACAATAAAGCGACGATCTGCTCTTACACTTGTTAAGGGGAAGTATAGCAATCGTTTCAAATTATCGACACGTGAACCGATTTTCATGAATGAAGTGTCATTCGAATCGAATTTTGTACAGATTTGTCCTTTAAAG
>KQ034186.1:236540-263658 GCA_000181055.3 Rhodnius prolixus | reverse complement strand
GCAAAGCGTGGGAGTCCAGAGTTTTGGCTTGCCTATCCGTTTATTGTGGCCAGTTTGAACAGATTCTTTAAAAAAATAACGTAATTTTGACAATAAACTGAAATTTGTTTTTCATATTTTAAATTGCTATAACTTTTGAAAAACCTAACCGTTTTCAAAAAAAATTTTTTTGTTGTTTTTAGGAGCTCAAATACTATAAAAATATGCAAAAAAAATATAACGTTTCATTTGAAAAAACAAAGTTGGATGCTGTATCTCGAGATACAGGGGTTTGAAAAAATGGGTCAATCACTGAAAAATAAACTAGACTAAAAATGATTAAATACGTGTTTTTTATTTTTTCGAAATTTCCCGCCGTTTAAAAAAAAAGTGGGTGGAGCATATAACTCTGGTCACCCTGTATATACATGTTGCTGTTGGTTTTTATGTTGTACAACATATGAGAGACGCCTGTTTGTTGGGCAAAATGGATGGTTTGTCACAGCGCCCTCAAAAATTTGAGGGAAATTCCTCGATAATGTAATCCAAAATAAAAACTTTCCATTAATATACAGTAATGAAACGTAATTTTATGTGCACTATGAAAATTACTTAGTAATTTTCAGATCTAAAACAAGACTGAAAAGCTAAATTCTCCTAAATTTTTGAATGAGACGTCCTTTCACTTGATCTTGTTAAAACGCTTTCCATTATCATACGAAAAATATATTACTAGATCTTACTGGAAGAAATAATTGTTATAAATATATGTAGTATCTAGATAAATATGTAGATAGTTGCCTTTAAATTTTGCAAGCTAGTTTGCCAAAAATTTTCCTCCAAATTGACTTGCTCAAATGCTTCGGTTGATCGCCCGCAAAGAAATTTAAAACTTCTCTTCCTATTAGAAATAATATACCTTAAAATTTTCCAAGCAATTTAATACGTGAAAGTGATACAGGAATTGTAAAAACTTTTGAAGATTATTATTTGGTAGAAAACAATTAATTATCGACAATGGTCAATATAATGATATTCGAGAATTAATAAATTTGATCCTATGGCGACAGAAACGTGTAAAAAGAAAAGAACCTCTCAGGTCTTTAAATCAAATTTTAGGTTCCAATAGCCAGAACATAATAATCTGTGAATAAATGCGCTACATTATTCTTTCCTCTAGTTGAGAGTGCATTGCTGGATATTTTATAGACATTTGGGAAGAAATAAGCCGCAATAGTATAAAGATTTAATCAATTTAATCTTTAAGGAAATGGTGTCCTTCCTAAAAGTTAAAGCAGGAGCTTTAAGTGAACAAAGAAATTTAACCCTCTAGCTAAGGAAAAATGTTAAAGCTAGTTAATATGTAAAAGAATTTCTAATAACTGGAGTTGCTTTATTATCCACTACTGTAGTAGGCCATAAGAAAATTGAAAAATGGTATATCTGTAACAATATTTAAGTTGTTAATGGCACATTAACAATAAAAGACTAGAAAAATATGATGAATTAAAGACTCGTGGGAGCAAGGAATAAAAGAAGAAACAGTTCTAAGAAACATGAAAAATTTTGGAATTTACAAAACAGGAAGACGAGTTCAAGTTCCAAATAAATTATTAATTTTTTTGCATCATTAAGAAAATTAAAATGAATCTTCATAATTGAAGCGATGATTTTTGTTCTATTATATATACACTTGAACTTTTTAGATCATTTTGAAAAGATCGAATAGCATTGAGTACAAAATATGGGAGATATGAAACGTGCATTTTCTTTCATTTTTCACTGAGTGTAGCTTGCTCTTCACCAGGGAGAGCTGAGTAGTCAAATGTTATTTTCAAATTAGAAAAAAATACTGTTTATTTACTTTTGATTAGTTTTACAATTTATTTACAATACACAGAGCTGCTATCAATTTAAAAAGGTTGAAATTTAAATGCTGGTAAGAATTTTTTTTTTGTAATTTCATATTTCGTTAATATGAAAGGAGCAAGGAGCTGTTGGGTCAAATGCAACCACAATTGCATTGAACTTGCAAACGTTCTTGTAGAATTGGGAGTACACTTTACCCTAAGAAATTCTTTGGATTCCGTAATGTAAAGATAAGTGCAGGAAATGCTTATAAAAATTTACATCTCGTCAGCCGCCACAAGAATAAACACCTACTTTTCACAAAATAATAATAATAATAATAATGCTTTTCCAAAGAAAATATCATTATTTTTTATATCATTCAGTAATGAAGACTGCTCCAACTTACTGCAATGTTATAATTTATGACAAAACTTCTTTACAAATTGGAGGGTGCAAACTGGAGAAAAAAAAAGACAATAAATAATCAATCACAATGTTATTGTGAACATAATAAAAATCATAAAAAGTATTTTGCTCCCATCACGTAAGACTCTCATTTTCCAACAGTGAAAAGATATACTGTAAATTCAGATTAATTTTCTTCTGTTATTTGAGTTTTTTTTTGCAGCGAAACAAGAACTTGTGAACACTCTTGAAGTTCCATTCGAACCAAAAACATCATAAGTTTTGGCTAACAGCTTCTTGAGCAAGATTTTTGTCAGGCCTCCTGCTGCTTGCGCACGCACACCAATTACAAGATAGCAGAGATTTCTTGAAATACATTAAAGTAAGTTCAATTGCCTGTAACACACCTAAGTATTACTATTTGCAGTAAAAAATAAAATAAAATGTTAAAAATTCACATAACATGAACACAAGAGCAACCAAACTTAAAACAGAAAATCAGATTAACTGAAAAAAAAAAAAAATGTAGAAAAATTTTGCAGATAAAAACCAAAGGTTTTTACGCCTTAACTATGCATTTATTAATCTCAACATTACAAAAAATCCTTCAGCTACGTTACACTTTCCGCCTGCTAATTGCAGCTGAAACCGTAGTAAAAGTTAAGACGCTAGTAACAAATGGTTTTTGAGATATTCTGTGTTAGCAATACACACACACATTCACACCACATATTTCCATGCGCTGAAATTTTTTTTTTTTATTCAGTGGTTACCTCAAAACATGAATTCAAATAAAATATTACAAACACTCCAAATTTAGTGGTATACAATAAATTTAATTGTATAATTAATATTAAGTAAATGAAACTTAAGATTAATTGGTAGAGATTAGATAATATTTATGAATTAAAACACTCACTGTCAAAAAAACCTTCCCATGCGGCATCTCTCTGCTTGGCGGCCAACTTTTTCTCCTCTGAAAAATTTACTTTTATCAATTTGTAAATTTATTTAGTAAGCAAAAGTTTAAAAAACACAACTTTCTACTAATACATCACTTCTTAAGATTCTCAAATTTACAATTTTTTTCAAATTACGAATTTATTTAAATGATAAGTGACTTCAACGTTACACGGGCGCACAGTAGTAAAGTGACAGTTGATAGAATCGTGATTTGTCACCTACCAGTTTCTAATTCAGTACAATAACTTCAAAGAAACAAAATTATGATTATGTCAAGAAAATCGCTGAATTGTTAAAAAAAAAGAAAAAGTAAAGTAGCGCTTACAAGAATTTTGTAACACTTTTAATATCTATATTTTACAAAAATGAGAAATAAGGCAATGGTGTTTATAAAATGAGACAAGCTGCTGGACGGCATTAACGACGCTACAACCAAATATATAAAGTTGGTCTGTCTGCATTTCGCCAATAAATACACTTCTTCTCTAATGTCACTTTTATTATTTACTCTCATAGAGGCGCATGTCAGGTGAATTTTCAAGACAAATTGGCCAGTATCCATTCTCTTGCTTTCTGACTGTGCAAATTCTTGCAGAATTATTCTATATCTCCTTTCTAAGTTTCCTATCTTCCTAGTGTTAAAATGGGGAGGAATGAAATGTATACATACAGTCTGTTTGGCAGCACTTGCATCTCTTATTTGTGGATGGAGTTATCTCGGTACTATTCCGTAAACTACATCCAAGGTATGAGACCGAACTGAACTGGTAATTCTTTCTAAGCTGTGTTCTGCTATTAAACTTCTGAAAAACGAAGGCACGATGCTAATCTGGGGCCTTAAATTTTTTATTCATTTTATCTCTATTTGTAACAAGTATTGCTCAGGGCTTTCCAAAAAGTGTGCACATCATTCAAAATTCTCAAACACATTTTTTAGTTCAATACCATTCTTTAAAAAAAAAAATCTAGAGTGAACACTTATGAATTTTTCTTACTCCCATTATAACTCATAAATATTCTTAAAACTCGAAATATTCGACCTATATTAATTCTCACCAACATACAAAGTAAGTATGGCTGAAATGTAAGTAACAGAGAAGCTTAGTCCCACAATAAGATGTTTACACATAGCCTAGGAGAATGGGTACTGTCCATTGAATAATTCATTTTAATTCAAGGAGAACTTCCAGTGGAAGAATTTTCTTTAAACACCATTTTAACAATTCTTCTAACCCCTTAACAGTATACAAGAGATAGGAACATTCCCTATAAAAAAAAGAGGCACTTTAGAGAGAATCTATCCACCCATCGCCTCTCCTTTAAAAATATTATGTGGTCAATTACCTTTAGCCTTCCGCAGTAACTCCATTTCTGCAGCTCTTGCTTCAGGTGATATTAACACTTTTAGTCCGAGGGCGCCGGTTACTAGCCGCCGCGCCATAGCAGGACATGTCTTGGGTCTGAGTGTAGGCGGCAGCACAAGATGGCGAGCTTTTTCCTGAGACGCTGCAGTAGCCTGTACAAGTGGGCGAGTTCGCACAAGTGGCATATCGCTGCACAGCACTTCATCAGCTGGAAAGTAAGTATAATAAAATATTCACTAACTTCTTACTTCAATGATCAAGATTTATGATTTATTTTATTTAAACTTATTTTACCTTAAATAAATATAGTGAGGAAGAGGAGTATATAGGAGCACAACGAAAAATTAATAGTTATTTGGGAAGTGGAACCATGACATGTTATCAAAACATACGATTTATAAGTGTTGTTCATTGATTTTGATGACTGATTCATTAATGCAGGAGGAAGTAAAAACATGCCATAGTCATAACTCCAATCCAAACAGAACATATGTCTGGATTTGGCATTATTCTTTACAGGATTTATACGTTATTATTATTATTTTATTCCATTTAAAAATTATCTGAATAATCTGATACCAAGTTGAGGCGAGGGTAAAATCGCAAGAGCGTGAGTATCGTCCACCCAACTTAGTTTCAGACCCCTGGAAGTGTAGGCTGACAGCAGTGTCATGAGATCATTAGTCCTCAGATCCGGCGAGAAGCCGTAAATTTCTATTACAGAACTAGTATTCCCAGTTTCTTCTTTTAAATGGGTTTCCTCAGAGTCTTCACTAGAATCTGATGCCACCTTTTTTTTATCTCTTTCTTTAGAATTAACCTAAAAATTAAAAATTATTTACTTTAGTTGTGTAGCGTCATAACAATTATTTATTTCATTTAGTTAGCATGTTTTGAGTAAGTGTTAATGTGTAGAATTTAATAAAGGGTTTTCTGGAAAAAAAAATTAAGATACTATATAAAAAAAAATCAGTACCTTTAGTTAAGTGCCATAGTTTTTGGCATACTTAATTTTTTTTTTTTATTTGGAAGGTTCAAGAACATAAAATGTGGATTGACACAGACGATGCAAATGTCTTCAATATAGGAATGGAGAATTGATTGTGGGTTTTTACGGTGAAGAATATGTGTAACAGCTTTTCACAGGTATACCAGTCTAAACAGCCAAACATAGCCTTTAATTTCGACTAGCCCCATTGAATTGAAATTGAACAGATTTTCTTTTTTACTTGCATTAAGTATAGAGAAGAGTAGTTGCAAGTTTTAGGCAGTTCTAGATAAAAATACAATGGCTACAAACTAAGTAAGCATATACCTGAATTTTGTCACCAGCCAAACAGTCGCCAGAATCATCATACAGTTTCTCCCAGTCACTTTCTTCGATTGCCAGACATTGTTTACTAGTCGACTGGCTGTTTTGCTCTGAGACGTTTGACTTATCAACTAAATTTTGGGCCTTATCTCTTGGATTTTCAATTAAGGCATTTTCAATTTTATTTGTACTTTCCTCTACACTAAGATTAGATACGATGTCTTTTTTGTCTGGACTAAAATCCGCATTCTCTAGAGCTTTTTTACTAGTAGTTAGTTCATTTCCTTCAATAGTTACTATTTCCGCTATCAATTCATTAGTCAAATTTTCTAAATTTCCCTTATTGTTTTCCGTAACTAGACTACATTCATTGCTGTTGATTTCTGCACCATTTTCCATATCGCCCGCATCATCGTCACTGCCAGAAGAACAACTACTCGCACAAGAACGTAATCTGGCATCGGTATCCGACAACTTACTGCCCTCTTCACCAACTTCTTCTGTCTTACAACTTTCATCTAGGTATGTTGCATTTACTTCACTGTTTTTCGGACTGCTTGAGCAAAACAATTTCCTTTCGAATTCAGAAATCTTTTGTTGAGATGATTTTTCTGCTGCAAACTTCCTTAAATGTTGATTTCTAAATTTTTGCTTATGTCGGTGTACATTTTGAATCGGATATACTGGAATTTTATCGTTCATGAACAAAAGGCTGCTGTCATTACATGCTTTGGTTTCATCGTACGTTCTTGAACGGCTGGATACGACGCTGTAAAAAAAAGTAAGAAATTAATAGAAAAACAAAAATTAAAAGTCAACTAAATCTGGTGTGAAACTTCAACATTGTAGAGAAACAAATTTCAGAAACTTCGTACTTCCATTCACGTAGCTCGCTTTAAACAATTATTATTATGTGTTAATTTAACGTATGTCAACATCTGAGGTCACTGACGCCCAGGGTCTTATCAGCGAACTTGAAGGCGATGTTTGCACCCAAATTATTCTTTACAAAAAGCTACACCCGATTGTAACGAACAGTACTAAGCGTGGGTTATTTGTAAAGGAGACATAAACACTTCAAAGCTTGGAAAGAAAAATCTTTAATCCAGTTAGAAAGAGTGAGAGAAATATTACCGCGGAGAGAAAGAACATATGCTGAGGTTATGGATTAGTTGCAAGAGCCTAACATTACTCGTCTTAACAGACATCGCTGACATGGACATATAGCCAGTACGGCGTAAGATGAGTTACCCCGAATTTTAAAAGGAAAAAAAAGAAGAGAATAGAATTGGGCGCCCCAAACATCGACGTGTAGGTAAGAGAAGTGAGGGCGCTAGGGTTTTATTAAACGTAAGATATTGGAAAACTGTTGACAGAAAGAACTAGCGGAAGCAGATCAAAGAAGCCAAGGCCCAGTGATGTACTGTAGCTCCGAGCAACAACAATTATTGGCCTTTCGGATTGGAGCCAAACTTGTTTATTACCGCGGATGCTACTGAGAGAATCGCCAATGATGAATTGGTTAGGACCAGTCCCAATTATGCATCCATTTTAAAGATTAGTCTTCAGAATAATGTGGCCGGATGGAGTAGAATGAGGAAAAATTATATAGATATGGACAAAATAAACGAACACCAATTAGATATGAAATGTAATTATACTTTTTTTGAGGATGTACAGCTTCTAACCGACACTTCAATTAGAAAATCATGGTCGCATCCGAAGACCTTAACGAATACAAAAATAAAACAATGAGACATACCGTTCAACCGTAGCATGTTCTTGGTCTGATAACTTCCGAGCCGGAGGTGGTATATAAACATTAGAACTTCTTTCTTTAGGTTTTTTTAAAGACTGACTAGCATCACTGCATTCCATCTGTAAACACATTTGGCATGAAACAATTCAGCTACAATTATTACAAATTGTCTTAAAACTAAATGTTTTCGGTGTAATCAAATAATGATAAGACTAAGCTAAAAACTGGACCTACATCGCAAAGTAAAAAACTTTTGTTTTCTCCGCTGTGAACTTTTCCTTTTATATACAGGGTGACCAGAGTTATATGCTCCACCCACTTTTTTTTTAAACGGCAGGAAATTTCGAAAACATAGAAAACACGTATCTAATCATTTTTAGTCTAGTTTATTTTCAGTGATTGACTCATTTCTTTAAACCCCAATATCTCGAGATTCAGCATCCAACTTTTTTTTCCAAATGGAACAATATATTTTTTTTTTGCATATTTTTATAGCACTTGAGCTCCTAAAAAAAAAATTTTTTTTTTTAATCGGTTAGGTTTTTCAAAAGTTATGGTAATTTAAAATATGAAAAAAAAATTCAGTTCAATCTCAAAATTACCTTATTTCTTTTAAAGAAGCTGTTCAAACTGGGCACCATCAACAAATAGGCAAGCCAAAGCTCTGGACACCCACGCTCTGTTTGTAGCAGCACTTACGGTGGCGAAGTCAAGATCTAGGCAGGCTAGATTTATTCGACGTTCCAGATCTTCGATTGAAGCCATGGGATTGGGGTTACTGTACACTTTCGTTTTTAAATATCCCCACAAAAATAGTCCATTAAGTCTGGAGATCGAGGTGCCCATTGGATCGGACAATGAGTTCCTGAGCACTTTTTATGGAGATTTCTGTCCAGGTAACGTCGAACAACTCTCGCATTATGTGCCGGGCAACCATCTTGTTGAAAATATTGTACATATCTAGCCGACGTTGAAGAGGAACATCTTCAAGCAGAACTGGCAAAATGTCTCTTAAAAATGTTAGATACCTTTCACCAGTTAAGTTCTCTTGTAGAAGTATGGGCTGATTAGTTGAATTCCTAAAACGTTTGTAGAAAAAAACCTGAACGTCGAATAACTCTATCCTGCCTAGATCTTGACTTTGCCACCATAAGTGCTGCTACAAACAGAGCGTGGGAGTCCAGAGCTTTGGCTTGCCATCCGTTGATGGTGCCCAGTTTGAACAGCTTCTTTAAAAAAAAATAAGGTAATTTTGACAGTGAACTGAAATTTGTTTTTCATATATATATATGGAACTCTTGCAGAACTCAATGGTTCACCGAATCTAAAAAATAATCAGCTGTGAACACTCTCACGACTTCTTTTTAATGCAATAATTAAAATTTAATTGATAAATTTTCTTTAAACACTTAATTTTACTAAACTCAATGTGTCTAACAAACAAAATTGTCTATAAACCACTCTTAACCTACTTTACCGGCAAAATGTTTCAACTAAGAGAGATGGTTTACTGTACAAGCTAATAGCAAGTTAAAAGAAAATTGTGAGAGCAGATGATTGAAAGAAATCTTCCTAAATACCGAAATTCATTCTGTAAAATAGCAGTAGCGATAATCAATTTTCTTTCAATTGGAAAGTCTAGCAATGCTTGGAAAGCCCATTAATAACACATTATTGATGAAACGTAGATAATGCTAAAGTGGCAGATCAGAGAAATGCTAAAAGTTTTAATTTCCTTGAGACCTTCCCCAAAAATGAATTTTTCTGAGACGTTTCTCATAAAAGGATATGTAAGTATATAATATTTAATAAGAAAAATCATTGAAGTTATTTCCGATAAATCCAGGAAAAAATGAAAAGTTGCATCAATAAAGTCGCGCATTCATCTGGCGAATTTTGAACTAAATCCTAATATCAGACACAATATTATTACAAAAATATATGAGCTTTCTATAACTCATAGAAGTAAATTTTAGATATTCTGTTCACACTCACACAGAAAATAGTGTAATTCGAGAGAATAACCTACTTCAAAAGTTTTACAGAATGCAATACTTCTTACGAGAAGAAGAAGTAAAAATACAAGAAACACTTTCTGTCAAAATTTCACTTGGGGAGAGAGATCCCGGCTACTGACGTAGATCTATTTTGCCCACTACTAGAAACGGGCGAACTACTCAGAACACAGCACTCCTTCTAACTTGAGATACCTTAGAATCTGGGGGTTATATTCTCCTCCAACATCTGGTTCCTACCAGAATTTCTTCCGTATTCTGAGGGTCAAAACATTTATTTCCAAGGAGAACTCATCTCCGACGTCATGAGACTATCGCAAAACCCGCTTAAGAGAAAATAAAAAAGGGCAGTTATTTTATTTATTTACAATTTACGGGCAAAGAAGCTCTTTTACAATATAGGATCGTCATTCTTATACTGATTGTCAAGAGAGCTTCTTTGCCTATTAATTTTAAATAAATAAAGTGGACTACCATCTTTAATTATATACATATTATAGATAAGCATATGAAAAAGATTAGGTACAAGCGTACCTGAAATATCTCGAAACTCTATGTACTATACAGAACACAATTTAGGAAAATAATAATTTCATTCACCTTCTGCAACCGGATAAAATAACTCTTAATCCTGATTGAACAACGAAAATATTGAATTTGTTCAAGAAATTAGGTAACTTAAACGTTACATTATTGCACATACGTCCTCCTACAGTTTAATAAACTTGATTTAATATAAATAGTAACCTCCCTATTTTCTCATATATGTATGTGTACTGTGGCCAACTTAAATACGGCTAAGTTTTAAATCAATTATAATAATGAACAAATTAATTTTAAAATTATATTGATTAATAGATATCCAATAGGTTAAAAAAATCCTTAGAATTGTGTCAGTGAATTTTGTTTTTTGTCTTCAGTAGAACGGCCCTCTCCCTGTAAAAAAAGGAATTTTAATTTATTGTTAACATTACTGTTGTGAAATTGTGCGCAGTTACTGTTTGTAGTCTGCGCTAACAGTTATTAAATTTATTGGGAGTCCCGACAGTTAGACGCACGTGTATAACACAATTCTATGATCTACTATATCAATTAATACTAAAACTACGATCTACTACTTAATTAATGACTACTTTAATTACTAGGGCTATTTTATTTTCAGAAAAGATCATCTTCAACTTGCATTTTTAAATTAGTTGTTTTATTATAAGTAGCATGCAGAGCACTGGCTTAAGAGGTGGGTCTAATCATCACGAGTACAACCATTTTCGAGAAATTGCAGAATTTATAACTTTCACTAAGACAGGCTAAGTCAGTGGGTAGTGCAACATCCCTGTATGTACTGCTACCCTTACATTCTCTCTTCCTAGAATCCTCAAACAGCTCAGAGTCAGTAAATGGACAGTGTTGTCTGTAACGAGAGAACGCTCTACCGAGACCGGCAGAGCGCACTGAAAAACGCTCTGGGCGCTAATAACCTCATGGGTAGACGATGAGCTTACGCAAATTCAATTATAACAAATTTTCTTAATTCTTATTTTAAAACCAATTTTATTAATAGAAATGCAACGTTTAAGCAAAAACTTTCTGAAAATATTACTCTTAAATCCATCTCTTCTTGTATTTCAAGATTTAGCCGTAACAGGTGCTTTTATCTCTTTATCTCCAACAAAAATGATAGAAATATGAGCATGAGGTTAGTACTTTTTTCACAAGAGAATAAAAAAAAATAGGTTAAGCATTAACAAATAAATTAACATTGGCAATGTTAGCTAATAAATGATAATGAATTAGAAACAGAAAACGTTCGTGAAGTTTTACTGCAGAACTATCAATAAATAACTGATGAGACAAATGAAAATTTATAACAAATCTTAAACAATATACAGATATATATTCCCTTTTCTTTTTGTGCAAACATGGAAGAATAAATAAAAAAATTGAATTAATACAGTCACCTAATCCAAACAAAATGCAATAAAATAATACAGAACAATTTAATTCTATTCTATCTACTTTCACATTGTCTTCCAAGTTCATTTCATACTTGAAATTACGTCTTTTTACAGCAAAAACATGAATAAAAAAGCTTTTGATTTGAACCATATTAATTTAACGATATTTCCAGAAATGTACCGGTTTTACTATAATTTTAGAAATTTACCTCTTTTTCTCTTCCATAAACTCTACAAAAAGGTCTGGCATGAGCCTCATATGTAGAGATATCAAGTGAAACCACAATGTCCAGAAATGAATCGACTCAGGAATTTGAGAAATGAACGTGGAAGACACACCAACTTCCAAATTATAAAAGTAGCATTTTGATTGCGTCGACAACCCAATGAACTCAACAAGTGTATGAACAACAGGTGTAGGCCAGAGGTAAAAAGTCCAAATATGCGAAAAATATTTATTTATTGATAACTTTCGCAACCTTAATCTTGTAGAGTCAGGCTTTTATGCTGTTGATCAATGTTTTCGCCAAACTAAATATTTCAGAAAAGGGAGTCATCTGTTTGTTTTTTACGAAAATGAATCATATATCAAATACTCAGTTGCCCAGTATCTGGCTATGAGATCTCATAAGTAATTAATTAAAGATAATTTCAATAGACTTGATAATATACAGTGACTCCCATTAATATTGGGACAGTACATACAGAAGTTAAAAATTGACGAAAATTAAAAGTGGCACCCATTTATTCAAATTTTTATAAATTCATTTCATTTTATAATTACTATTAATTAAATAAAAACTATTTAAATAAGTACATAAAAATGTTTTGGTAGATTAAAAAAAATATATATAATAATAAGAGCAAATTCTACCTCTCATAAATATTGGGACAC
Source organism: Rhodnius prolixus (assembly GCA_000181055.3). NCBI lineage: Eukaryota > Metazoa > Arthropoda > Insecta > Hemiptera > Reduviidae > Rhodnius > Rhodnius prolixus. The sequence goes on along the minus strand of KQ034186.1, from coordinate 251,160 downwards.
TATTATAATTTATAGTTTGTCCAAGGTTTTGCCCGAATATTTATACAATTTGTAAATATATACCTTAAGCATATATTCAATATGAAATTAATAATTAAATTAGTTTATATAAATCAAGCCAGGTGTAACATGTCGCGCAAAAATACAAATACAACGATTGAACAAAGAAATATTATAATTTCTTTGCACAAAGACAATAAAAAGTGTTAGAGAGACAGAAAAACTGATCGGACCTAAAACATCTACTGCGTGGAACATCATTCAGCGTTACCAAAAACAAAAAAGAATTGTTTCAACCCCACAAAAAGGCCGTCCTCAACTGCTCTCTGAGAGAGAGCAGCGTTATATATTAAAAGAATTAAAAAAGATCACCGACTTAGTGCTCCAAAACTTCAATGTGAAATTTTTTGACATGTTCAGAGAGCAAAAAAGGAGCAGAAACAGTTCGGAGAGTGCTAAGAAAACTCGACTTTCATGGTAGAGTAGCCTGGAAGAATCCTTTTGTCAGTAAGATAAATCGTGTTAAGAGAGTGAAATTTGCCGAAAAATATTTCAATGTAAATAGTGACTTTTGGAATGATATACTCTAGCGATGAATCAAAATTTAATGTTTTTCAGTCAGATGGAAGGGTTAAGGTCTGGAGGAAAGCGAATGCTGAACTCGAAAAGAAGAATTTACAGCCAACTTTAAAGGGTTTTAAAGCTGCACCTCCGGGTGGTGGTGGGTCAGTTCTGGTTTGGAGCTGAATGTGCATCAGGATTTGGAGAATTAGTGTTTATTGATGGAATGATGCACAAAATGGTTTATAGTAATATATTAAAATATAATTTGAAAAAAGTGCCCAAACATTTGGCATTTTAGGTTCTTCTAAATTCTACCAAGACAACGACCCCAAACCTACGGCTTGGGTGATACGTCAGTGACTGTTATATAATTGCCCAATGTTTTCCAAACCTCTCCGCAGTCACCGGATCTTAATCTCATTGAACATTTATGGCAATATTTAGCCAGTGCTTTAAGTAAACGAGTAATATCTAACAAAAATGAATTAAAACGATGTTTCCTGGAAGAATGGGAAAAAAACACCACCTGAATTAACCAAAAACTTGTTTCACCTATGCCTGATCGTTTGAGGGCTATTGTAAGTCAAAAAACAATTATTAAATTATTACCAACCAATTATTAAATAGTAGGAGATTTTAAATATTGAACATTTAAAATCTAGCACTTCTGGTGTCCCAATATTTTTGAGAGCCTTATATTACACTTTTTCAAAAAGTGCTACCTAACAGTTTGGAATTTCATCGATTTATACTTATATATAATTTCTACAGATGTTGCTAATGTAATTTAAAAAAAAAAATTCCAAACTTTTGTATGTTGTTTTCATTTTCCTTTTAAATCATTTTGTAATAGGTGTCCCAATATTAATGGGAGTCACTGTATGTATATATTTAATTTCGATTTTAATTTAATCACTTCCGCAATAGTAGGGCTGAATCGGTGGAAATACAAAAAAGCATCGTCAAATGGAATTTTTCGTGCTTCATAAACATGCCGCAATGCATCAATAAGAAAATAAATTTTACTTCATATTGTTGAAAAACCTTCTTTCAAAAATTACTTTACAGTTGTACTAAGTAACTGCGTCACCGGTCAACAGTGAACTATCAATTAAGAATTATCAATTAAGAGATAATTATCAATTATCTCTACCCCTGATGGAAGAGAACGAATGGCTACATACCATTTACGATGACAACCTAATTTGTAAATTTGAAACAACCCCAATATTTAATTGTACTAAGGAGATAGACATAAAATATTTTTTTACATCTCTTAATTACAATCTGATTTATTCTTACGTTTGACAATTGTGTTTTTTTTTTACCAACCTTACTCAACATGTACCGTGTACATATTAAAAGTAGTGCGGCTAGCATATATTTACAATAATACTGGTAAATAATGGTAGCGTTAAATTGATAATATCAAAAATTAAAGAAGAAATGACAAAATAAATTGAAAATAAAAATAAAATCTAAAACTCATGATATTTCTTTCTTTCTTTTTTTTTTTTTTTTAAAAAAAAAGAAATATCCTAAAATATTCAAAAGTTTTATAGGTGTACAAAAAATTATAAAATTATTTTATTTAACTCCATCTTCCTCCGTTTTCTTGCACGTCAGCAAATAGTATTTGGTCTTTGATCTAATCATTTCGAGCAGCGGTAACCTGCATCTGTTGCTTAAATTTCATTAATAATCAATTGACAGTGTGGCTCAATTTATTCCTTCACCTCTCAGCATATTTGTCATGCGAAAAAAAAATTCGATTTGACATATCGCGAAATAGTAGATATAATTTCAGCCGGTGACCGTGGAGTAGAAGTATTGTGCATGAAGAAAGAACAATTTCTCTCACCTAACACGATCACCTGGAGGATGTTAGGAGGTACTTGAACCAAATATTTCTACTCACATTAATCGAAGTTGGAAGGAAGCGAATTAAAAAAAGTAGCCCTTCTTAAAAATAAATGACGAATATTGTCATTCTCGAAGGTGAAAAAACAAAGGAGTCTGCTTAACAAGTCTTCCGACGAGTTGGGCCAAACTAAGCCTTCAATCTCACCAACCTTATGTAAATTTATAAGCATTAAGCGCGAATTATGCTCAACTCTTTTAATTAAAATCTTATTTATGTTAATGAACAATTATTTATTCTTGATTCATGTAAAATATTCCAGTCATTAATTTTTTCGCCAAAACAACCACTCTGGAACTCTACGGCGACCCTGGCAATAAGTATTTAACGGAATTTCCTTTTTGTTTTCCTTAAGCGCTAGGATTGCGGAAAGGTCGGGTTCGTGTTTAGCTTTAAGACGGTAATAGAGCGATAAAGAATCCTGTAGGAAAAATCCGTTAGTCAGTGAACCTGCTTCTTACCCTACCTTCGTACCTTTTTCCTTATTTTATTCAATACGTTCTTTCGCTTGACAGTATCCTAGTTCAATGCCTGATTTATTTTTTCCCCGTGTTTTTTCCTGCTTTTTTGTATTTTACAAGTTCGAGTTAAGTCGGTTGAGATCGGAGAGGTTCGCCTCTCACTATCCAACAAAAGGCTGTCTTTAAGTACAAACGGCTATTACTCCAGCAGTGATCTAGCGGACAAGTCAAACCACATTTACTGAAGTGCTAGCTAACTGTTCGCGCGCTCTGTTCAACATCTTACATTTAGTAATTAATTAATTCTTATTTATTTATTTTATACATTATCTTTTCGTTGAGAAATTAATATTTGAGTATATCCAAGGTAATTATTAAGAATTATTTGTTTTATTATTTAATATTTAATTAACAATTGGGAATATAAATTTATGCAGCTCTGTCACCTCAGTATTATTTGGACAGAGTAAATAACAAGGTGAGTACCATTGAATTAAGCTCTTTACTTTTTAGTTAAGTTTCATTAAATTTTTCTTTAAGTTCTCTCAAGTATTGGACGTATTTTATGCATCAGATTTTTTAGAATTGAAAACGCTGGATTTGTGCGTATGTATGAAGAGAATAACTAAAAATCGCATGAGACTTAGTAGTAACTTCGATCAAGGAATTCCTCCAAAAGTAATTGTTACTGCCTAAATCCCCTATCGGAAGTGCAACTTTCGTAGTAAATTGAAATCAATTTGCTTTCCAGTTTTTCGCGAAAGTGGCTAAAAGAATACAATGTTTGTTCACTGAGTAAAGTTGTCAAGTGTAGTTTGTGAAGAGGGTTGTGTGACAAGCTCCGTCCGTGGGCGTAGTTGTTTTGTTAATGGTTGCAAATGTCAACTTTGTCTTTGCATCACCATATGAATAGTTTGTTCGTATTATTAGGCCAATTTAAGTATTGATTAGAATCCGTGTACGGAAAGTGTAATCATTAGATTTGAAGAAGAGGCAGAAATAAAGTCAAAACTATTACGGTCCAAAAAAAATCAATTGTGGTTCCATTAAGTATTAGTATTTTCAGTGTCAGTGAATAAGTTCGTAGCATGCAAGTTTGCAAGTTCTGAAAATCATAACCACTGCGATCTGAAAGATAGAATTTGAGTGTCCATAAAATGTACAGTGAATCTATGGTGAGAGGGAAACCAATAGCTGGTCTGTTAGGCAAGGATGTCCACAGCCTTTAGCAAATGGCTGATTTTCGTTAAGGAGGGAAAGTATTGGTCGAAATCCGTATACCGCAATTGCACGTTCTGCTTATGTAATTTTGGCTATAAAAGCAATCCGCTGCGACCTACAACATTTACAGGACTCTCTTCAATGGCCGCTGTACCGTGGTTATTTTGTCTATGAAGGCTGTAGCCGAGGGACCGTCAGTAAAACTGCTCCTAACAAACTCCTCCCGTACTTCTCAGTATTATGGTCATGGTGCAAAACTTTTCATTTAGCTGAGAACACTGAATGAAATTTTGCAACTTCTGGGCAGAATTATATATGAATTATAATTAGAAATATCGTACAAATTTTCCATCAAACTTTCTTAAAGAAAGTAAATATCTTTTAGTTTGGTTTTTACAAAGTGAAAAAAGATGGAATTTTCATTAATTAATCCCAAGATTTCTGACCTACCAAATAGTAAAATAATTCAGTAAGTAGAGATTTTAATTTTCCACCTGTCTACAATTCTTAAAACGGGAGTCTACTTCGTAAATAGAAAATATCACTAATTACGGAAGAAAACTGCGATACCCTCGTCCGAAAGAAATGAGCAATTTTTCTCAGTGGGAAAATAACAGAGTATTGAATAATATAACACAGAATAAATAATAATAATCTGTTTATTTTATCAATACAATGTTTACAAACGAAAATATAATTTTTCGACAAAAGACTTCTAAAAGAACCAGTCTACTTTTTTTAGTGAAATATAGATACTAATTTAAGTTAGTTATAAGCTATGTTTTCTTTTGAAAGATGTTTTTGGAAGACTCAATCTTACAGGCTATTAAGAAGCTTCGCCACTGAGTTTGATTATAGATTGCGGGCATCTAGTAAGAGTACAAAGTGCAGATAAGTGTGGAGTGTCTCAAATTTTGATTGCTAGAACGTGTAGTGGATTTGCTTAACACAAATAATTCTCATCTGTATCTCTTCTGATGATCTGCTGAGTTTGAGTGTATTTGTATTTTAAGTTCAGTCATAAGATTTCTTTTTAGAACCACTAAACTACTAATTTATTGCCACCGGTAAGTAATCCGAAAAATTTTAAGATCGAAGATATTAATAAGGCACATTTCTATACCTTGTGTTTATCTCTCCTTCTAGTATCGATGTAATGACATTTTAAATATAATCCTGAGGGGTATTTTCTCATTTCCCACACAGAGCGAACCTCAAGGCAGAGAGCGTTTCTGGTTTCTCTTTATTCGTTTCGACAGCTCATCCCATAGATGTTCAATGGAGTTTAGATCTGGAATATTCGCTGGCCACTCTAAACGTAGGAAATTGAAATATTTTCTAGATAACAACTGCGTTGCCGTGGATAAACAAACATTCGTCCCCAAACAATGGCGCAATGAACTTTGAAAGAATGTTCTGAATGTACAGAGCTGCTGTTAAAGATCCGTTCTGTAAAAATTTATTCTTTTTTAATTTTTGTTGTTTTAGGTCCATTTCCAGACTTCATTCAGTTCTTAATTTCTTTCATGTTACATTTAATTTATAAGTAAAGCCGTTAATAAGCATTGGAAGTGGATTTTGAGTGATCTGGGTGGTCTGTAAATGGCCTTACATTAATAATTAAATTCTTGCCACTCACCTCCTTAAACATTTTGTAATTAACGTGGAACGTATAATTAACTATGATAGATCCGTTGAGGCAACACATTCAGTCTCAGCAGATTAACATAACCGTTCAGTTGAAATTTTGCATTATTTCCTTGAAAAAAAAAAAAAAAAAATAGAAACAAAAAATAAAAGAAAGAAGCTATTTAAGTGTTGTGGCCTATTATTTTCCCCGGCAATTACAGGAGGCTATGTTAATGAGGAATCTGAGTAATTTTAGAGCTATATTAATTTGTAACTTTCCAATACACAGGCAAGCGAACAAAAATTAAGAATTAAGATTTAAGAGTGAATTTAAAAAAAGTGCTGTTTTCCATTTTAATCTTATTTTTAATTTTTACTTTTTCTTAATAGATAAGAAAAGTATTGCACCATTCGATTGGAAGTTTTCACGAGAAATATCCGTTTTTAAGTCCAATGACTTAAAATGCTTCTTACAAAATGGTGTGTTGGGTGAAGTTTCTCCAAATCGAAATCTCGTAGGAAGATGAAGTTTCATATTTTTTTGTCTCACCAAGAAACCGAACTGCAACTAGAAGTACTACCACAACTGAATGGATGTTTTCACTTTTTTGAGATTCTCTTCAAAATGGATCCAATGATTTTGTTTTTAACTTCGAATACTGATTACTTACCCTAAATTTGTAACTTTTATTTTAACCATTTTCAAGAAAAATTTTCAAGAATTAAATCTTAATCAAGAAAAATGGTTTATAGGGCATGTTCACGAAATATCAACTTTGAGGCGACTACTCTAAGTTAAAAAAACTAAAAACAAAATGACCCTTAGTAATTGTATGTGCTCACCAAATAATTTATTATTGCTGAACTCATTAGTGATGCTGGTCAATTCTCTTTTTATTAGATTGAGTGAACATGATTCTTCTTAGCATTATACATAAAGCCATATAAACACCATAAATTCGCTGCTAAAATTCATTTTACTAGAAAAATCTTACAGAACTATGAGTATTGGAGGGGTGCTCCAGTTAGAAGGAGTCCGAACAGATCCCCTGGGACCGAGTGTCTCTCGCTGACTGATCTATCCCCCGGAATGAAATCCAATAAAATTAGGACTAATTTGAAGATTAATGAATCATGTTTAGGCTACAAGATTCATGTTCTTACACAAAGATATGAAAACTACATACATGTAGGAGAGTTAAGACATTTGATCTTGTCTAGAACTGTATTTCCCCAAATAATGTATTATGTATTACAAACTGTACCTACTTACATTTATCATATTATTGAAACTTTTATTTTCTGTTTTATTTTTGAGGGTTTCAACTACAAATAAGGAACAACTAGTAAAAGTTACTGATCATAGCTTTCATTTACATGAATCAATGTTACACTGATACAGCTATTTATTGGCAATGAACAAGAATAAAGAATAAACGTCTACAACTGAAATATTGAATAATTACGTTTCATATAATGTTCTGTACACGTCCCGCTTCTAACTGCATGAATACACATCTCAAGGATTGGGAAGAGGCCAGGGATATGCCCATGTCATGCCACCTTAGTCATTACAGGCCTGACTGGGAAAAAACCCGGAGACTTGCGATGTAAACTCACTAAGCGAGATGCGTCATCATTGGATTTTACTTAAAATCTTAAACATGATAAAATTGCATATTATTCCAAAATTCCTGCTCTACCACAATGCTCTACTACAAAGGTTCTAATTTAGGTACATATTTTTTTCGGTGACCGGTAATGAAGTCACAACAAAAAATCACTTGGTCAGATAAAAATCACAAATCAATAGTGTGACACTCAGTCCATGAACAGACAAGACAGAAGACACACCAACTCTGTAATGTAAAAATATTACTTTGTAAACTAGCCCTGAAGATGACCTAGTCCCTAGGTCGAAAGCTCGGCAGAATAAATGTATCACGACTGAAATGGCAATTATTTTTTCATCATATTAAGAATTATTATCATACACTAGAATTCCTGAAGAGAATAGGCTAGGAGAGGGTTAGTTCACGAATAGCTGGTGCATCTAAAATCAGGTAACATTAGGCTGGCACCTAATAGGTAACAGCACCACAGTTAGTTATTAGTATAAATACAAGAAATCACATAACTGCACAGAGAAGTTCTGTTATTATCAATGTTTGATCAAATGTTACCTAATTTTTACTAATTCTGAGAAAATGAATCTTTTGTTTGTTTTATTTAATTTTTTATGTGATAAACAATTGTTTTAGTTTTAGACAATGTACCTGCTCTGTGACAGTGTACATATTTAGAATATCTAGCGAGATTGTCAGGGTAAACAACTCATTTATGCAAACCAACTAAATGGCCGGCCGTTTACGTATCTGTTTATTTTGTAATTAAATCTCCACTCAGCACAATCTTATCTCACGCATTCAGTCGATAAATACACGTGTGATTTGAAGTTCGCTGTCACAATTTACACAGTAATCACCAGCTTCTTCACAACCTGCAAGTCATACTTCTGTCTCAGATCTATTCTTTGATATGATACTGATGATACTTTGATATGATGTAATGTTTTGTGGACATCGAAGGGACGGACTCGACAGCGCTTGCCATTTTCAGCATTTTAAAGATACGATGAGATGCAGAGATGGATTCAGAAAGTCAGATTTTTGGGAAGAGAGAGAAAACTACTAATCATGTTTTAAGGACCATCGAAGCTAACCAAAATGGTGTGACTGAATGATGCTTCATGTCTTTATATTAACCACGTGGGTAGGAACCAAGGTTAATTTATTTAAAGAATAGAATTATAACTAAGGACTTGAGAATTTAAGAACACTTTGAAATAACTAATATAAAGATTAGAATAAATGAAACTTAGGAGCAATTTAGAAATATAGAACTAGATAGATAATTATAACTTACTACTAGACAAACTGTGTGGTTGAATTCAGACTCTTATTCCTGATATATCTATAAAACCTTAAGGTTGTTGGTAAATCCTAAAGTTGGTTAACTTTCTTGCTGGTAGAATCTTTACCATTGTGGGACAGACAAAAACGGCATTCTTAGAATTAGAATTCCTTGAATCAGGAGGACCAATTTTTTACAGAAATAAGACTCGTTTCTCGTTGTCATGAGTGCTGTTGATAATGTTGCTTATTTCAATTGAATTGATCGAATATTAGTTGAGTTATTATATATAATTTTAAATTAAAAAACAAAATTTTCTTCCAACTTACACCCAGCAAATTTACTTCCTAACATTTTAATATGTTTATTTCCTTAATGCAATTAGGATAGTATACACCACTAAAATAGTTAGAATTTGTAGTTTATCAGTTCCGAGCATAAAATTATCTTCTGATAGATCTACTGCTAGCAGACGCCAACAAATATTTTTAAAAAAACAAAAGAGGATAACGATAGGTTTATTCTCAGTAAAATACTATTCTAATTTCCTGAGAAAAGCGGTAAACCCATCTCCAAAAATTTGTATGTATATTATACTAAGTAGACTACTTATAAGCAATAATTATACTAAGTTTAAAGAAAATCAAAGTAGCCGTTTTCGATAATAACTCAAAAAACTAAAAAAATCTATAAATCCACTTCGCTCATTTCTTTAGTATCTCATTTCATGCACAGAAATCGTGGTAAATTCGGAATAAAACTTACACCTTTTTCCATCCCCAACTTAATCTTCCTTTGGCGTTAAAACCCTTGCAGGGCCTTCAGTAGGAAGCCCCAACCACTCTATCCGTGGCTTTCCTCCTCCAGTGTCTTACGCCCAACTTCTGCAAATCCGCCTCCATATCCTACAGCCAACGCAACCTTGGCCTACCTTCTGGGTGTCCTTCATAAACCTTTCGAGGGGCTCTTTCCACTCTCATTCTGTGAAGTTAACCCAACCAGCGCAACCTTCCCACTTTTATGGCCTCCACAAGAGGATCTCCGAATCTACCTCTCCAATTCCATAAATGTGCTTTTTGCCGCGGCTGCTGATCTTGATATAAGCACCACATCGTCCGCATAGGCTAGGGTGTGTACCATTCAGTTAAAAATACATTCAACGAGCCCAATATGTGAAAAGAGTCGTAGGCCATCTTAAAATCAATATACAGTTGATGGACGTACAGTTATTACCTGTGGCAAATTTCCTTCAATCAGCCTCTCCAATACATTATGTGAGAGTTCTAGTAGTAAAGCAAGAGAGCCAGGAGTACCTAGGCTCTTGAGGGTGGGGCCAAAACAAGTGCACTTATTTAAAATTAGAAAGTAATAGAGCATTTAATTTTAAATTTGCTCTCATTATAAATGCATTATAATGAGTAAAACAAATGTAACGGACATTTTATTTAGACATAAGATATTAAACATTATTCTACTTTAGACAAAGTTGTGAAAAAAGCGGACATTTAGACAAAACACAGGACACCAGAACAGTTTTTGCACTCATCTGGGAAACGGATGGGGTACTTATGGTAAACCAAAAATGCGGCTTGTAAACAGTACCGCAGCTCTGTGTTTGATTGCAGCACTATCATAAATTGCAAAGTCTTTTATTTGAAGAGTTTGTTGAAAAATTGGTATTATAGGATTTGTAGGGAATTCCTTTGGGACTTCGTTAAACTTGAGTTACATAAAGTATTGTAATTTGGTTATCATAGCGAATATGACTATTTTTATAGTGTAGTGGTCTCTTAAAGTAAATGCACACATCCTACTAGAGCCATAATCTGAAAGAACCCTATGTCATAAAAGTTTAAAGCACCTTATTAATTCAAGGAAATTTCTGCTAGATAGTGCGGAGAAGGCTGATTTGGCCGGTTGCGCCCTAAAAGCCGTGCAGAAGGCCTGCAGTATCACTCATTGACACACACTTCTTCAGTAACCACAACGTCCCTCACTTGTCCAACAACATTGGCACACATTCTCAAAACCACAAGTCCGCCAATAAGACACGTTACGCTTAGGGGGCGAGTAGAAATCTCAGTGCCAGGTGACTGCTCACAGCTGGAGCTCACGAACAACTGGCCGAATCGCAGAGTAATTAAAAATATTCGACTCTTTGCGGACTAAGTCAAGTGTATCTTAAAATACTAATTTCGCTTAACTCTTTTTTAAAAAACTATTTAGTCTAAATACTTCAGCAAATATAGGGGAGAGGGGGCACATTTGAACAAGGGGCACCTTTGAACAGTTAATTTCTCTCCAAATATTTAAAACTTTTATGATTGGTAATTTTCTCCATATTTTTTGGTAGACCTGTTGTACTCGTATAATTGACAGAGCTTCCCTTCTTTTTCATTGTTTGTAAAGTCAGAATTGAGCAATGTTATATTTTGTAAGGTGGAACTAAAATTTTTGTTGCAGCTTTAGAAGTGTATTTTGAAGATAGTAGTGGACAAGGTGTAAGTATTGTTAGTACATATTAACATTTGGAATTCGTATTTTTATATCTAGTATTTACAAAAGTCTATTTGCTTGCAAAAAGTGTTGGAAATTATATTTTCTTTAATGGAAGGAGAGGGGGCACATTTCAACATCACAGTTAAAAAGTGCCCTACCGACCTGCAAGTTCGTGACTTTTTTTTGTTTAATCGCAGAGAAGGGGAAAGTGGTCCGAACCTCCATTAAGAAGCGCAACAAACCGAATATTTTGTCCAAACTTCCTAAACACCACTTTGGGTACAACATCCCGAACTGAGACATTCTTGATTTTTGAACTAGATTTCAGGGGTTTAAAAGAGAAAGTAATGTATTAGCGAGTGAAATAACTGATAGAAGGTAAATTCAGAGTAAAGTAATATCATTTCTTTCTATTTTATATTGTGTTCAAAGCTACCCCACCAGTGGGGCAGATATTAACATTAGAAACAAAATTTTTAAATTAAAAAAAAATAGATATGTATGTAAAGTACCAACTGTTCATTGATATAGATCTCTTGAGAAGACTTGAAAGTTGTAGAAAACAAAATAAAAAGGTTCAATAATACGATTCTGTGCGCACTCTGTAACAGAAAATGTAAATTCTGTTCAAAGGTGCCCCCCTCTCCCCGTATATATAAATATGCAGAATGATAAATATAAAAAGATACAACTAGCAATAATCCCACCTCAGGAGACCTTCATTGGTTACGATATTGCCACTGCACAAGATTGCAAAAAAGATTACAAAAAAGGTGATAGGCATGATCCTGCAAATTATAGAGGGATAGCTCTGGCTAATTGTACTTTAAAGGTTATTACTCAAATTTTGTTAAATCGTTTGATTATCTGGGAATCCGAATTTAAAATTTTGCCAGATTCTCAGTCAGGGTTCAGGAGCGGTCATGGTGGTCTTGACAACATTTTTACTCTTTCCTCTGTAATACATCTGCATCTTCGTTTGAAGAAAAGGATTGTTTAAATTTGTGTTGTGCACAATGTTAGGTTGCCATTTTACTTTGAATGTAAGTATTTTCGTACTTAATTATAAAATAATTTCTCTTTGAACGATTTTTGTATATAAGTTTGTATTTTGCTCAAATTTTAGTGTAAGGCCAAATAAAATGAAATATTTTTTTGGGCGCATCAGCAGCGATGGTCATTAGCGTTAACAGAATATTACAGTTATTATAGGTACCACCGTTCAGAAAATTAACATTTTTTTAAAGGCTGAGAGGAGGGCCGCCAAAATTATCATCTAACAAAAGAGGACTGTGCTTAGAGAACGGATAAGAAACATTGCTTTTGAATCTGAGAATGGGACCCTCCAAAAATTACGAGCAGTGGGAGAAAGTAAACATTGTAGTAAAATATTAATTATGATAGTAGACGATAGAGGAATATTTGAGAGAGTGGCGCACTCGATTATATAATTGAACCACTCAATTGATTTGAACCGTGATTGATATTATAGTAGGATGATATGATAATTGGTGTCACGCCTCTACAATCGAAAAATCAGTTGGTAAACAAATGTCTGATTGAACTAAACAGAATTTATTTTGTAATCTGTGTGTCTGGTAATGTCCCAAGATGGAGCGAGTGCCGCTGTTAGGTTAGTGAATTTACCATCTAACCATTCCTTTTTTGTTCATCTGCTTCTTCTAACTCCGTTGACTTTCTTCTCACGTCAGAAAAAGTACGCCAGCATAAGCTAAGCATAACTTTAAAAAAAAAACGTAGAATAGTCAAATTTGAGTTTTGGTTTAGGTACCTACAACGCAGGCTCCACAATTAGCTTTTGGAAAAAATCTGACTAGTTCTAGCGACGTTTTGAAGCGTCACCCTCTGTGTCACGTAATGTAAACTAATCCCAATAGCAAAAAAGTTTTTTTGCCCTTTCCCTATTTTGCATTGACATTTTATCATACAGCCACAATTAAATCAAATATCTATGCGACAAGAATGTACCAAGAATGCATTCACACTATTAAAAGAAAATATATACAAGAAAGGTTGGCACAACCGACACTCCAACCAACCCGAGCAATTGAACCTGTCTCATTTACTCAATTTTCATATTAAACGCCAGCATACTGTTCGATCAGCTCTAACAGCCCGATCAACACCCTAGCATTATTCGAAAATACTGTGTCTTCATTACGGAAAGGGGTTTCCATGTTTGTACAGTGTACTGAAAAGTTTGTATTTACATTTTTAAATTTCGGAAATTCCATTACTATATGTCGAAGATCATCTTTCTAATTGCGATTATTACAATTTGGCGCCTGTTTGACATTAATTTTATAGATACGCCTTGCAGACAGCGTTGTTCGACCTCAGTCAATTTATCGCCATGACTGTCGTCTCTTCATTAAGCCCTAGGCCTCAACACCAATAGTTGTCTAGGTAATTAAGGTTTCATCATTTTGCAAAAATCTCCTTTCTGATTACCTTTACAATCCATTGCCAGGGTTCAAATACCCTTCTTCTAGAATGATTTTTAAATTCGGAGAGTTTTAATTTTATATTTGCGGTATCTCCACTTTTCGTTGCATCTTTCTAGCATGCCCACATTAAATTTTCTATACCACCGCAACGTCTTACAATCCAAACAAAAAGCACACTTACACCCTTAAAAGAGCCAATAACTGATTTATCTCCATTAATAAATGGTCCAATTAATTTGATTTATGATGATTTGCCAGTTTATTAAAACTGTCCTGCAGGCCAGTTAGTAGAAAATACTACTACTTTTACAGGTATAAATATGCAATTTATATCTGCTATAGAGAATACTATTCCCTACATTTCGGTGAAGAATTCATTGAAATGTGATAATTACGAAAAGAGATATAGGGGTCATTCCATGTCAAATCAACACGGGGTCTGAACCTCACCATCTCGGATTTTCTTGAAATTTGGCACATGTGTACTATTGGTATAGACTTGGAAAAATATGAAATTTTACTGTGATATGTCAACTGGTTTATGAGTTACAGGGCTGTAAAGTTGCCAAAAATGGGCCGAAAAACAGGGAACCCCGTGTTTTTGAATTACTGTAGAAGCTTTCCTAAGTGAGCTACAGACTTGGGATTGGTGTCATTTTATAGCATATATAATGCCCTTTCCTGTGATATGCGACACCATATGGGTTAGGGTTAATAAAGTTTGTTAAATTTAAATTTTAAATTTAAATTTTAAATTTTTTAAAAAGTACATATTTTAAAATTTTAAAATTAATTCTATGAATAGCTAATAGTGTTATGAATCACTGGGCAAAATATTAATTTGGGACGACAATGGCTTCATTGTTAAAAAAAATTAAGTATAAAGCTCCAATCCGATTAATTCAACTGTGAATTCATGTTAATATAATAATGCTAATAATAAT
>KQ034186.1:207675-227166 GCA_000181055.3 Rhodnius prolixus | reverse complement strand
AGATGACCTAGTTGCTAGGTCGAAAGCTCGGCATAATAAAGTTTATCATGACTGAAACTGGCATTCATTTTTCATCCTATTGTTGTTTTTATTTGACCGATTCCTCGCCAATCTTGAATCCTTAGACCAACAATAAATATACACATGCCAGATCTTCAGAGTTTCAGATTTTTGTTATTGTAAATTTATAATTTCACGAACTTAAACGAATTTGGATTTCTTCCAAGTGTTAGATAGCAGTGGATTTTCCTTTATGGCCAATTTTATACAAACATCTAACAAGTGTTCTTTTATTTCCAGTTGAATAACACAAATGGTTTTGAGTGTTATAATGGTTGCCTTGTTATATTGTTTACAATAATAAAATTGTGAATTCTTTACCGTGGGTTCAGTATTCACATCTAAATATACTTCTGTGTTTGGAACTCGTCCTAACAGACAGATTTCACCTCGAGCACCTTTGGCTATAAGAATAAGGACTGAAATTACTACACCAACTAGGAGTCCATACTCTATTTCCACAATGATTACTGTAAAGTACGTAGCCAGCCAAATAAGTCCATCTGACTGAGATACAGACCAAATCTGGAATATGTCTTTCGCTTGCAACAATATGCCTTTCAATGCCACCAAAATCAAACTTGCAAGAATACTCTGCAAAGAAAGAAGTTTGTTAATAACACTGCGATATAATCTAGTGGTGGATTAGTAAGTCTACAAATAATAAATACATTATTTTATATATTTATTAGAGACGTTTCGGTCTAAGGAAGATATTTTCGGTCCATCATAATGAAGTTATTGCACTGTATTTGTGGTGAACAAGTAAAGTAATGTCTATAGGATTTACGTCCAACTACCAATGTCGTGGACAAAGACGACAAGCAAACATAATTTACTATGCATTTCTCATATAAACTATTTAAATAAAATCCTTGGCCTAGACCGAGAACCGAACCCCGTATCACAATACTTCTTAGCTTTGCGGGACTCGCCATCAACCGCTCCGTTACCGTCGCGCATACAAAACATTCAGACATTAAACGCGGACCAACAGAGTTTACTCATTTTCGTAAAAAGATTTCAATGTTTAAAGCAAATGGTTCTTAATTTACAGGCAAGTAGGGTTAGTTGCGTTCACTGAGTTATTTTTTTGTATACTCACCGTAATCTCATAGCAGTTAGCCTTTTTTTTATCTGTGTTTAAACCAAAACCAAACATTTTTAGTGGTTTATCGAATTGTTCTCTTACTTTTTGTTCTATTATTTTTGGTGTTTATCTGTTCAATATTTTCAAATCTCATATTATTTGAAAATGCCTTATCTAAGAGCTAAGACAATAAAGATATCCTACACCTCCTCAGGGTAAGCCCCTGGTTCCAAAGAGAAAGTGGCGCCCAAATTTCACTTTAAAAGAGATGATAGGTTTTTTGATAGGCAACAAGCTCTGCTCTGAGACCAAGACAGGTAACAACCAATGAACTCACTCTGATTAAGGGTAAAAAATGTTCTATTTCAATTTCTACACTAGAAGAAGGTTGAAAGATGCAAAAGTGATTAATATACAATACAAAAATATTCCAGTGATTTTATCTATGTACCATGGTTCTGAATTAGATTGTGTGGTGACAGAAGTTTTATAAGTGGAAGTAGAATTTTTGAGCACAAACCTGAAGATTTTATCTCTGGAGATGGATGAAATTCCAAAACCACAAAAAAGCGTGGTTTGATAGATGAAATCACTGATATAACCAAGACTGAATAATAAAATATTCCAGAGAAGTACAATGAACTCGATTCTGAACTAACGTCAAACAACATATGCTCATGTACTATTTCTTATTTTTCAGTTTAGCCGCACTAAACGTAAAAAACACAGATTGGCATCAAGTGGCGGGGATTACACAAGAAAAGTTAGTATATTAATGGAGCAGAAGAAGGCTGTTGCAGTTTGCTAACAATGAACATCTTAGAATTTTGACGAAAGGACGAATTTAATTTCTTTCGAATTCCTATATCATCTTTTCTCACTAATTAGCTTTTTTATATTCGAATGATGGTTCTTCTCTGCAGCAAATGCATGCATATGTAAACCCTTTGTCCTTCAAAAAAGTAGAACTCCTTATTTTATAGACAGATGAAATTTGTGACTTCCACTGTAATCTATTATTTCCCAACTTTTTAATTGGATGAATATGTTTAGAGACTTCAGAATGTTTTTCATGTATTTTTTTTTTGTTTTTTTGCGAAAACCTTCTAAAAAACCTTCTTGTGACTATTTTAGTCGTAAAATAGTCCCAATCGGTACCTTTTATTTCAATTTTATTATCAGCTCCCGTAATTAGACATTATCAGTACCCTGTAGAAGAAGTGGACTCGCAGGGAATTTGGAGGCCTTGCGCGTATTCCACGACACCCCAAACACTCATACATAGCAGAAATAATTGAGAGTAGGTATTTTGTTAAGCGAACTCTCAGGCAAACTTGAGCTCATCTCACTCACATTTAAATTTACAGACCCAACATTTAAGCACAATTACTGGTACATTAGGGAGTCGCAAGAGATTCGATTCTGGTCTGGATTTGGCTTATTGCCACTCTCTTTATAATCTACACTCTACAAAATCAGTAAACTGGTTGCTACTTGGTAACTGTGCTTACTAAAATAATAATTCCTAGAACGCTAAAATCGAAATAATGGCAGTAAATCCTGATAGTGTAAGTTCACTACTTTCTTTTCTTTTTCTTTAACCTGCATCAGTAGAAATCAACCGTATTCGGTAAAAGGTTATCGTGAAAGAAGTTTCAGCTCCTGCAGAACCTGCAAATATTGGAATAGGAACTAACCTCTCTTTATCATTATCATTATCCAGGATTTTATTGTTAGAGAACCTGAAATGAGGAAATTCAGTCATTATCTATTCACTGGTCTTACCCTAGGTAAGAGCTCAAAGAACGGACCAATCCAGAGAAGTACTGCGAGCAGAATGGCACACGAAACGAGACTTGCCATTTGAGTGACGCCGCCCACAGATTGCTGAAGAACCGAACGGGACAGCGATGCTGAGAATGGTAGACAGGAGAAAAATGATCCAACTAAATTGCCACATCCCTGCAAGAAACAAAACATTAGTAATTAATAATTTTGAGCTCCGGTAAGCCTTTTTTTATCTATTAAAGAAATAAAAAATGGAACAACCTTTTTATTTTGAGATATCGGTAAACAAAGCATCTAATTTTTGGTTTTTCATTAAACATCGCCGCCATTTGGTCAAACTTTTTTTTTATGGGCGACTCTGCTCTAAAGAATCAATAGACTCAATGAAGCCTTTAAAAGTTTAATTAACCACATTTGAGCTGTGAAACATGGACTGGACCTCTCTTAGCTTGTATTTTTTTTTTTTTTTTACTGAAGGAAATTCTTTTTTGTACGGACTGAAGCTTGGTCAAAGGGAAATCTGTGGCTCTTGGGAGTAAGGCAAGATCTCGCCTTCGCAGGAGGAATCGAGTTGGTATAACAGTAGTTTAAAACCATTCTGTATCCTTAAATCAACGGTTGCCGTCAGGAAGAAATTTTGAGACAGAGAAAATTAAAATTATAGAAGTCGATGATTGAGACCACGTGGTACAATGATATATTTTAATAATACAATATTTCACCAATCATATAATTGCTGTCAGGAAATATTTTATATTTCTAAATAATGCTACTAAGAGTTTTGACATGTGTGCTGACAAGACCAGTTTGGGTGGCCAGTCACACAAAATAGGAAGTCCTGACAACTGATCAATATCTAGGGTGGCGTGCCGCTTTCTGTCAATAATGGGTTTAGTTTGTTTGTGCGATATATATACTCTTAAGGATATGTTGGGGGAATTAGAAGCTCAAGGGTATCTTGAAGATAATAATGTTTCATTTTTAAACATTACGATTAATTTAACCTGGAATATATTAGTTAGAAGGCAGACGTTACCAGATACATGCACAAACAAGATAAGTATTGTACGATGGTGATGAGAGCATGGGAGTAACAGAAGAATTCTGTAACTGTATACGTATAATACACACAATACAATAATGGACTGACTGTTACGTATAAGGTTGAATGAAGCTACCTTGAAATAAAAGAGAACTTCTCATTCAGTATGTGTAATTCGCTCTTTTGCAGAGAAAAAAAATGGATATGCATCCTTTACTTAATAGAATCTAGAATCTGATCACTGTCACCAGACAAGTGAGAAACCAACCATTTGCCACCTGCATTTTCCCTTCAGAATTTGTTTTTAATGTAATGGCAATTCAAATAAGCCTTTTTCTTTTATTCACCTGAGTGTATGTCTTACCTGAGCCAATAGTTCTTGATTGGCGTCCACTTCATATTTAAGTTTATTGGCAAATATAAGTGCCATGGAGAGACTTACAATGTAAGCAATAATTGCCACAATGACACTGTCCATAGCTATTGAAGACATTAAATCGAATTTAGGGACTACTGGAACAGGTAATCTGTAAGATTAAATATATATAAGTATATATGCATTTATTGGCTAGAGAATATTCGAATGAGAGAAATACATTTATATTTAATTCTCACCCAACTGCTATATGCCCAACAGTTTTTAAATTATAAATTTCAGATATATTACAGTAGTTAGACACTAATGTTCCAATTAGCACTACTAATAGTTCTATTGGTACTGGGATAACAGTTTTCTTCTGTACGAATGGCTGAAATAACAAGACAAACTATATCAAAAGTAATTTCATTATAATATAACAAAGCTGTATGTAGATTTTGTAGGACAAAACAATAAAAAATCATCGACAATAATTTGTCTTGTGATAATAAAATGATTTGCGTGATTTGTTCAGATAACAGAGTCCTATAACATGGCAAAACAGATTGACAGTAAATGCGGAAGAGCTGTGGCTCTTTCCTAATTCCTGTGAAGGGTATTGATTGCTTAGACTGCTGATATTACTTCTTGGGTCTAAAGTTTTGCCTAGACCCTGCATGATTATTTTTTTGAAGGGGCAGCAAGGGAATGTGGAGAAAATTCCAAAACTCGACGGAATGACTAATTAAATTTTTCTTTCTCACAGATTTCATTTTACAGGGCTGTGAAATTTTTATGAAATCTTAATCAAATTTTTGTAACAAAATTTGTATTTATTTATGTAAATATCGAATATCGATCAAGATCCATCACAAAGTTTGAACTTAAGGTAAACAAAAAAACACAAAATAATTATTGTTAATAACAAAACATAAAATGTATGATACTAGAACAAAAAAAAAAAATGATTTGCTATGTATTTTTTAAGCTGGATAGAAAAACGAGAATATAAATATAGTAATATATAACCTATTAAGAAGTTGTGAAAAGTTTGTGTTTCTGGAGAAATGGAGAGTAAAATAGTTGGCAACTAGCGTCTATCTGGGTGAGTTTAAAGTAATTTTATCTGTGAAATTGAGGACTGAAAGATAGAGAAATTCAGATACGAGGGAGTTGGAAAAAAAAATCACATCGCTTGTTCATGTTGAGAAAACAAAGTGTGAAGTTGACTAGAACAACTAAATTCCTCAATACTGACATTACTAAAAGAGGGCCTTATTCTACTATCAAATGCTTGAGGAGCTTATTTTGAATTCGTTTAAGGACTAAACAGTACTTCAAATTAAAAGGTGACCAAATGCAGAAGCCGTACTCTGACTTCTCACAAGACTACTATACAAAATAAGAGACATTTGATTTTAGAGCTTTTTAGAGATAATTTTTTTGTGTTATAATAAAGCCTAGCATATTAAATTATTTCTTACTGAGTATTCAATGTGTTCATCGAAAGTGAGTGGAGAGTAAAAAATTTCACCTTAATTTGTAAGGAGTCAATCATAAGCAAATTAACTGTTTTGTAAAGGTACGGAGTGAAGGATTTACATCTCTGAAGTATAAGCCCTTGGTTGATTCACGGAAAGACACATTATTTATACACCAGTGATGAAACCTAGTCAGATCGCCTTGCAGCATAAACACATAATTCCCATTCCGATATTGAGAATGTTATAATTGTTAGATGAAAAGGAAGGAGCATTGAGAAGGCTCCGGGCGCTAATGACCTTATACATAAGTCTAAGTTTATACATAAGTGCTTAAGTTTTTTTTTGTTTTGTTTTTGAGACTACATTATCACACTTACCTTCAGAATTTCATTATTTGCTACTAAAATAGCAATAGTTATGGCAGATGTGACTACAGCAGCAATATTCACTCTATGCAATTTGGAAAATATTTCCATATAAATCTGCAAATATTTGAAAATGTGTAAATATATAAATTTTTCAATAACAAGGGTTGAAGAATCAATAAAATTATTAATAAAAGGTAAATTTTTAGAGACGTTCCCTCTCACCGAGCACATTCTGCAGAAGGTTGTTAGAACCCACACCGTTGTTATGAATGTAACAAGGATCAAACTTTTCGTTTACAGTTTTAAAATTAATTTTTCATTTTTCTCTAAATAGTAGCATAATAAAAGACTAGTGTTCCTCAAAAATATAATATGTATGTATTCAAAGTCACGCTGAAATTTTGTTTTTAGTATATTTTAAAAGTTCTGTTGATCACATGTCATTTATATGGGGATTCTTATTCTGCCTTCTTCTTTATTGAACTCCACTGAATCTTTAACTTGGTTAAAGAGCGGTTATATTTGAATCATGTGCCAAGGCTAACTAGGGAGATTGAATTTGTTGCCCAAAAGTTTATTATTTAAATTTTGACAAACTGTACTATTATAGACAAACTTAACAACTTTTACAGACGAACATTGATAAATTGATAAAAAAAATCAATAATTAAAAAAACTTCAATTACCTCCTAAAAAGTACGTAAAATTTACAATAAAATTAAATACATTATTTATTAATGATATAGTATGTATAATGTGTATGCCAAACAAAAGCCTAGATAATTATTTTCTGCTTTTTTTATAGCGTGATTTTAAAATAACCTTATAGCGGAATCACAAAAAAGTGGAAAATACAAGAGAGGCTATCAAAAAAAGAACATTAAAGAATTATCATTATATACCTTTCGAGTACCTTTCATAAGTAAGACTAATGAAGTAAGAACCATTTTGTTGTAATGGCTTAAATTTTTAATTAAAATAAGAAAAAAAGGAGGATTATTGCAAGTTTAAGCTATGCTGTAAAGTTTAGGCTAGACAGTTTGGGCTTTTCTAATGGAGGAAATACTGTGAGTACGTACATAAATGAGCTTAAATGGTCCGTTAATCTGGTTTAGCTTGAGTCCAAGTACATCTTTGAGCTGTGATGTTAAGACGTGTATAGCAGCGCCTGCTGTCAGCCCACTCACCAGTGTTTCTGAGAGTAAAGTACAAATGATACCAAGTTGGAAAATATACATGATCACCTGTGGCACATACGGAAGCGTCAAATGAACTTCAAATGAAAAAAAAAATTCAAAAATAATTATAATGAAAAGTAATGGTATTTTGAAGATAAGTAAAGTTTTTAAACAAAAATAGTGACTTCTTACCTGATATATTCCTACAAGAAACGTTACTGCTGTGGCCACTTCAAGAGGCGAGTACCCTGTGCTATTTGTGTGCATCACAGGGTTTTGATGTAAACTTGCGGGTTCAGAATGTGATGCTACAATATTGCCCGCCATTAGACACACAACTGCAAATGACCCTAGATAAAAAATAAAAATAATCTAGTGTGCAATTTTCTTACCGTAACTTTCATAATTGTAAATTTTCATAAAAATATAAGTGTACTTTAGATTGTACATAAGAATATGATTCAAGTGGCGTAACGGTACTTGTAATGAGAGAAATTATAAATTAGAAACCCTGACAATCCACCAAAAAATAAATATTCCTGGGAAAATGTGTCCAATAGAAGTGAAAGGCCTCTGTGTATCTCAAAATCGAAGTTTAAAGAAAAATTGTTAGAGGTATTTTCGAAACTAAAATCGGAAAACAGAAAAATCAATTATTAAAGTTGCATACTCTTGCATATCTACCTAGGCTCCATCCTACCTTGCTGAGCAAGGTGTTGCGATTGGAAGCTACGGGAGTTGCACTTGTCATCCCAGATCGAGTGGTATTAGGAAAGGGAAAAGAAAATTGATAGTAAGAGCTAATGACCAAGGCAATCGATGCGAAAAAAACAAAGAATAATAAATAATAAAAATAAATTAATTAATTAAAGTTGCATTTATGTACTGGACTCTAACTAGAAACTTAGTATTGGAACAACAGCAACCGAAGTATCAAGGTTATACAATAGCATTCTATGCCTTTTCTTTCTTTGATGTGATCATACCGTATACACATACGCATAGATCATGCGCTAAGAACATTTTGTTCAGGATACCTCAAAACGTGTTTTTAGGGTGAAAACTCAATTTGGAAAATTTGAGTCAATTACATTTCCGCTAACTATGTTTAGAGGAGAGTAAAAGTCATATGACTTTCTTTTACTCGTATTACAATTCTCCAGATTCTTGGTCACGAAATTCTCTTCAAATTTACTTAAAATATCTGAAATATTTTGAAATATCAGTTGGAAATATCTGAAAAAGGCTATGCGGGAAGATTGTACCCTTCTCTTCCTAGAATTTCCCAGGAGAGCCAGGTTCCCTTCCGATCAAGGAAAGCAATCCTGAGAACTTCAGTTGTCGCCTCAGGCCCATTCGTCGTAGGCGTTTGGTTTTAAATAATCATATAGATGTTTTGTGGTAAAATACATATTTCGGATGGGCATTAACTCTTCAGTGCTTCTTTAAAACTTTTTGTGAAAAAATGGCTCTTGCTAATTTAGTTTCCTATTAATGCAATTTCATTGAAGTATTTTAGTGACTTAATCTAATTTTTTAGTCCCTGAATTTTTCTCCCTTATGGAGTACCCATTATCTTTATCCTTTATCTACGTATTTATAGGAAAGATTTGATAGCTGATTTTCCCAATTGTCAAACCGATCGGAGTCTCATACTCCTTTGTTGTGAGAAGTGTCTTGCACCCTCCAGCTCGTTCTTCCGTATTGTGTAGCTTTTTCTTTTAGTGAACGTATTTGTATTATTTACCTTTCACGAATTACTGAATTGTTCTATGACCGCTTGTTTTCTTTTTGTTTTTGACTATTTGTTTTCAAAACTGAAAAAATAGTACTTATAATTCCACACTAAAAACTCAAGTTAGTTGTTTCAACCTAGTAAACCCAGAAATCATTTTGAAATTCATATTGCACCGTACAAAACAACATGCCTTGAACGTCTCTGACCTTTAAATGTCAAGAAATAGTTTTCCATAGGCTTCGTTTTCGTTTTTTATTGTTTTTTCTATGGTAGTTATAACTTTTAACAAAGTAATATCACTTCGAAGTAATATACAAAATTTCATCCTCGGTGAAGGATATTTCCATTCTTTTTATAAAGCCCTTCAATTAGATAAAATGATCTGGATGTGGACAATCAGATTTCGTTTCTTTAACCTCCTGCAGTTAATCAAATTTTTAGCCGACTCAGGTGTTCATCAATTTGTCGAATGATACTCTATGGATATTGCCTACATTGCCTTCCCTGCCTTCTACCTGTAGGATACTGGGTCTTGCGTCTGTTAATTTATACTTTCCAGACCCGGCTTTCTACATCTCAATAAGTATTATTTACATTAGCTCCATTTTACAATGTTTTGGCAGTCTCAATATCTATAATTTCGAATTCGCACGAGTAAGTAATTTTAGTTCTGTATTTCAATATTGTCACTATTATTAATAATTAAAGAGTTGCTATCACTATTATTATTATTGCCTTCAAAATACTCATCTTGCCCCCTCCTCTCCCCCAAAAATTTCTTTAGAAAATGTTTGCAGTATGCTTGTGAAGTTTAAAGAAAGTCTTTAGAGCTCGATTCTTTCACACACGCACACACACACACACACACACACACACAGAAAGAAAGAAAGATACGTTTATTATGCCCTGGGACTCATGTCCCTTAAGAGCAACAAAAATAAATAAAATTTACATAATAAACACAAAAAACTCTCGGTTAAAATAATAAAATACAAAATAAAATCTACACAGCTGTTCACAAAAAATTATTTACAATAAATATAAACTAATAAGAAAAAATTATGAATAACTTTCACAACTAAAATAAATAAATAAACTATTTCCTCTTAAATTCCTGTAATAAGTAGTCATAAAATAAAAATCTGAAATTAAAAATTGTTTTCCTGTTCGTAAGGTCCGTTGGTAGGTCGTTCCACAGTCTACAGAGAGAGAGAGAGAGAGAGAGAGAGTGAGTGAGAGAGAGAGAGAGAGAATAATGCGAACGGTAAAATCGCATCTTCCAGATAACAGATATGTATCTAATACATGACGTGGTAGAAACGTAACATCAAGTTAATCTATTTGAGTATTATTTGTTAGTGGTAAATGTAGAGTTCATACGGCCAATTTCAGTCATTATTTAGCAAAAACAATAAACAATACTTGTAGCGTGCATATTTTACCCATAGACAGATGCTTTGAAGTACCTAGGAACACATACACCAGTACTGGAAAGAAGG
The DNA here is from genome assembly GCA_000181055.3 of Rhodnius prolixus. Lineage (NCBI taxonomy): Eukaryota > Metazoa > Arthropoda > Insecta > Hemiptera > Reduviidae > Rhodnius > Rhodnius prolixus. The sequence continues at coordinate 216,561 of KQ034186.1, read as the reverse complement.
CCATATAAATGCCTACCACCGGTGGAACATTGCCTAGCAAGGCATACGCCATACCTAGAACAAGAAATAGAAAAAATTTAGGTAACTTGTCTCCACGGTGCATATTAATATCCTGGATTTTAACTCCATTTACAATATTAGTTTTTACATACTTTTTATCTTCGAAGTTTTAAGTCATACATTCAGATGTTTTTAACTCTGATTCTTTTTACTACCTAACTTTTACTTGCTGTAGTTTTAAACTGCAAACAACATGCAAGACTCCATAAATTCAATTATTCAGAATGCTATTTATGTTGGCACAATTATAGACTGCGAGGATCTCCACAATTCAGAAAATTATGAACATTGTAGATAATAGTAAAGGATACTCCTTAACAAAAACTTGCAGTTTAAAAAGTTAAGTATAAGCGATTATTCTGAGTAATCACATACACATGTACATTAAAATAGAAAAAGACAATGTTAGTGTTGGTTACTGTAGAAATATGAATCACGGCGTTAAAACAAAAGTGAATCTTCAATTCGTCTTACAGAAGTTAAAAGAGCACAAATTACACACAGCTGATAACAAATAAATAATTCAACAATAATTATTAATCTCTCAATTGTAATTTACTGCAGTCCCTTTAATTGACCACTCGTAGTAAAATTCTTTAATAATTAGCTGTTCTTAAAATATGCATATATCTTTATCTATTTTATAATACATATATATAAAATTTGTGGGAAGAACACCTAGATTAAGAATGTAATTGAAGAAAACTATATTATTTAATATTAAACAAGAATTACATAAAGTAAAGTAAAGTAACGACGTGACAACAAGGGTAAAAGTAATATTTATTTTTTTTAATAAATTATTTTTATAATAAAGATATGACACTTTCACATAAAATTCTTTTTCCAGATGTCTAAGTTTAGTAGCTTTTTACTGTGTGATTAAAAAGTTTATGAGCATTGGCAAACTATCAGATCTAAGAAACGGGTACTCACATGGTGTGAACCGATTCGAGAGAGTCAGTACTAAATTTGGAAATGCCTTCGTTGCCTTTTTATATTAACTGGACCCACAATTGACTATCCAACAAGGATTTTTCTTCCAAACAAATTTGCGAAGTGATCACGAATAAAATGATAAATAATTACCAACTAGCAGGGAAAACAACTTTAATTATGTACAAAGGCTTTAACAATGGAAGATGTTACTCGTACATTGAATTTTCGGTAAGTTTAAACTATATAATAAATAACTTTTTAACCATACATTTTTTTTGCGAGATCATCGTTGAAATACATATGTACTATCAATTACATAATTTTTTTGTGTGATAGACCAGGAGAGATGTTAGTGGAAATTAATTAAAATAATTTAAAGGTTAAAAAATAATAGAACGTTAAAAAATAGGGCTAGTGAGATTATACTATAGCTGAATGGTGATGATGATGTTGATGGGTTGTTCACCCAGCGTGGACGTTGATGGGTCAAATCCTATGTATAAAAAATATAGAATTTCTTTTTTCTTTATAAAAAAAAAATCTCTTCTTATCAGTGATAGATGTTAAATTAGATGAATGTTCAAAATTAGAGCTGTTGAAGGGGGATGAATAGGATGATGAAGTGGCAACCAGCATAGAGTTTGGCGGATCGTATCTCAGAAAAGTAAAAAATTAAAAGAAAATTATCCTCTAATTTGTCAATGTTAAATAGTATGTTCCTCTTCGTCATTTTGTGGTCAACAGCTTTGAGGAAATCTTTATTTTCTTCTTTTTCTAAATATCTTCAACTTTCATCTTAAAGTAAATTTGAACTTTCTGAACTTCCGGTATTTCACAAATCACTCTTTCTGGTTCCACTTGATCTTCCACTAATTTTGAGATACTGATTTTTTTTTGTTTATATTGTTTGCACATTTTCTTTTATGTTTGGTTAAAATATTATTTATACATATATGTAAACCAAACTCCTTGTATATGGTTCTTACATTCGCAAATAACGTTTACCTGCCCATCTAAATTTTTTAGGTCGCAGAAGATTAGGGACTGAAATAAAGTGTTTTGGGCACGGTTAGACTTTAATCCGTCACTAACCTTGCGGTATGTTCATCACAGCCACAGTAGATCCAGAAATAATGTCTCTAACTAACCACTCTCTCCAGTTGTAGTTGACTAGCCAGTTTACTGACGGTATGGTGGTTTTGATTAACTGTTTGGGTCTGCACTGCCAGCTGCAACAGTTGCTTCTACATAACGCTGAAAAGTAAATAAATAATGACGGTTCAGTACTTTGCTTCCTTATAATGAAAAAAATAAAAGAAAAAATAACTTACAATGCCTATCATTTTTATTACTATCTGAAATTCTTTGTTTAAATACTGGTCTGTCTATTGTTATCCGAGCACTGAGTTCTTCCAAAGCAGATAGATGATTTTTGGCATCACCTGAAAAGTAGGAATAAGTTTAGTGTGAGACAACGTTTGGCAATACCTCTGTCAGTCCCCGGTCAAACTCGTAACTATTTAATTTAAACCTATAACCATGTTTTCCTCAAGAAAGATGGTTAAACTGGGAAGTATTATAACACAATTTTAAAGAAAATCGTGGAAGGCGTTTTTCGAAACGCAGCCATCTATTCCGTAAAAATCGCATTTCTTCAAGCTCACATTTTCAGAATTATTTTTAATGTTTCTTGATATTCTGGAAAAAAAATGATAGGCCTATTATGCGGTCTAAATAAAGAAAAATTTGTTTGAACATACCTAGTACTTTCTCAAACCGAATTCTGATCGTCCTGTTTCACACATTTTATTAAAATATTGATACTTGTTATTAATATTGATTTCAATTTTAGGTAGGTTCAGTATAAAAAAAAGCAATCCCGCAGCAGCTCCCCACACCCGCCAAAAAGTTCGGACTTGATAATGCAAATTCTGATGCTATTCATGTACTAATTATTTGTTTTGTTCCGGATTTTTGTTGAGCAAAAACAGTATTTTTTTGCGGGGAGGGGTCAGCTCAATATTACTAAATCCCACCCATACCAAAAAAATATAATGAGCGGTTCTGACAGCAAAAAACTGTGCCACGATTTTGTTGCTCTAGCTAGAGTAATACCAACAATTCGAAACAAGAACCATAGTATACACATAACATTACAGATAAAGTCCAAGTCGGGTAAGGCAAGACAAATTTGTTGCTATCATGATAAAGACTGTAAAATATTGATATAACCAAATAAATCACTTTCTTAATATATCTTTCAAAATATGAAAGTATCCAAATTTGTAGCTAACTGCCAGGTCGCAGAGGATTGCAAATCCACTAATTTTATACTTCAAACACTCTCATTGCACTCTATTCTCTTCAGCCCATTATTAAATAAATTAGTAGCACAGACGTATGTTGTACCAAATTATTTTTCGGAACACATGTGTACTATATTTCGGAATGTTTCAACAGTATGTGTTTCCTAACAAAATTCTGTTCAACATATGTGTTACAACCAATTAATTTAACGATGGTTTGCAATCAATATAATATGGTGTTAGAACCGTATGGTATTATGAAATCGCATTTTAGAGGAGAGACTAGTTCGGCCTCCAAAATGAATTTTCACAGAAAAATATTGCAAATAAAATTGTTAAATTTACATTTCATGCAATGTGTACAAATTATTTAAAGAAAATCGCTGTAGGCATTTCAAAAAAATCTCAAAAAAATTTGTCAATTTTTCTTACAAGGGAAGGGATTAGCTATGCGGTTAGCGTATTGTATTCCCACGCGGAGGTCACAGGTTCGAATCCAGCTGCTGACCCTTAGATTTTCTCTTCCTAGAAGCTTCTTACAGCTCACTGTCCGGTGATGGACAGTGTTGTCTGTAACGAGTGAACACTGTCCGGAGGCCGGCAGTGCACTGAAAAGCTCCGGGCGCCAATAACCTGAGATGTTGACGCGTCTTAAATCATAAAAAACAAACAATTTTTCTTACGTGTGTCTTGTGAAAACTGACAATTTTTTTTGCTGTCTTTATTTTTATTTAGCCACAATCGGCGCATTATTGTGCTAGGAACAACGATAATATAGAATATCCACAACTCACTCAGTTTTACACTCCAGCCACATTTCACCTTTTGTTGACTTCTTGACGTCAACAAGAGATCGCGAAGCTACTGTTTGTTAAGAAGTCTAGAAGAGTTATTTGGAAGTGTCTATAAAGAGACGGCAAATAATTTATCATATTTCGATGTCATAGCCCAGAAGGCTTTAGTGTATTTACAAAAATGGGCTTAATGTTGTTCTTAAAAGTTGTTCGGAATGTGTGTTTTTCGTTATCTTAAGTCAAGTATGAAGATTCCAAGTCTTTTGTTGCGGTGCAGCCCAAGGTTGTGGACTATATTGACTACTGGTCAATATAGGAACTTGATTGTAAATAAGTAATAATATATTGGAATTACCATGAACATCTTTACTGCATTCTTCTGGTACCTTCTGCTTGTAGACAGCTCCATCTGTCACAATTTTCGAAGCAAAATCCTCCGTTGTGTACGGAGAAGTCTTCATGCCACCTGAAAATTAATTTACTGGTTAAGAGATACAGGAGTTTGGGTCTTCTAGGTATATGTAATAAGTAAAAAAGAATTTAGCTTTACAAGTTGCAAACTTTGATAACGGCATAAGAAGCAAGGGTTAGTGTTGTTACTTCGTGGCATTGTTTAGAACTAATTTTGAAATTTAACATCAGTTCTGATCTCAAATTATCACACGATATTCTTAAACAGCGATTTACATTTTTAAACTTACTAAAGTTCCATTAAACCTTAAAAATTGTTATAAATATTTACTGCATGTACAAGATTAAGATTAAGATTAAGATAGTAGGTGGGACGGGACCTAGGCCCCATGGCACCGCAGCCACAGAAGACTTACTGTATGTACAAACTTGAAATGATTTACGAGAGGCGCATTGTCGGTTATTCGAAGTTCATAAAATTAGAGTTAGGCACAAATTTCATTCTTACCAATGTTGAAGCTCAGTGAGAATAATCCGCACTTTAGGAAGAAGTATAAAGTTACCACTTCCCCAGAATCCAGACATAATGAATTTTCTCTGAGAAATGATTTAAATAAAAGTGATAAACATATATGTGACTTGGAGGACTTAAAATATAGTCGATGGAGTCACCTTTGAGAATACCAAAAAAAATGAAAAATTGGTTCACTAAGGAAGGGATTAGCTGAGAGTTAGAGAATGCTGGATTCCAGCGTGGAGATCACAGGTTCGTACCCAGCTGCAGGCCCTTAGATTTTCTCTTCCTTGGAGGAGCTTCTTAGAGCTCACTGGCTGGTGATGGACAGTGTTGTCTGAAACGAGAGAACACAGTATGGCGGCCGGCAATGCAATGGAAAAGTTAATTAAAAAAAAACTAGAGAGCACTTCTGGGTAGGTCGCTCCTTGCGCCAAATTTTAGAGAACGATAAAATCAGCTCTAGTATTATCATTTTAATCTATACATTTCTGAAGCCAACTAAATTTAATAAAATAATGAAGTATCAAGGAAAATCTGGAGAATTGAAGTAAGAGAAAATAATAAGAGAGTTCACAGAAGATATAACAGAGAGATCTCGGGGGGCAATTGAAGCATGGATCTAAAATGCCACATGGACAGTCATATGTATATTTACACCAGATTGATTTAGTTGTGAGTGTGCTAGTTGAGGCGAATGATGCGAAGTGTCGAAACGAAACTACAAATACACTTTCACTATGTCGTTAATAAAAAATCGATTAATTATTCTATTATTCATTAACCTACATGCGGCGTATTGTCCCTTAAGATCCACAAGCCATAACCTTGTGCACAAGATATGGTAATCTCTCCGTTTTGTAATCCTATCGTAATAAAACTAGTTAACAATGGACGCTAACTCTATTAATAGCCACAAGCAGTTCATCCTTCTCCAATTCGAATATATTCAAATTGAAATGAAACCTGCCTTTCATCAACCTCTTGACCGCAGTGTGAGATGGAAACTGACCTTCGATTTCAAGAAACAGACTCTCTCTATTCCATCTAATGCTGGCCTTTATACTAATTCTTGGCCTGTACGTTGCGCTTTCGTCCTCTACTTTGTATTATAGCCCATTCAAAGAAGGGGGTTAAGGAGGACCACGAAAACGCAAAACTAAAAAAATACAGGAAAACCGATTCAGTGGCACTCCCAGTGGCCTAATTTTGTCTGGTCCACTTGTAGCATCTTAACTAAATCTCAAAATTACCATTCTGCAATTTCATGTTTTTTAAGCGGACAGACTGGCAGAAAAATAGATATTTGCAGAATCATAGCCACTATTTTTTAAAACTATTTTCTGATTCAGAGGACCTCTAAATTTATATTTACGGTGAAAACTTATAGATCTTACGATTATAGTATTTTTTTCCACTTTAAAAAGTTGAAATAAAATTGCATAAATTATTTATATAAATAAATGGTATAATAAAATTCATACGACTTTCTCAAATTAATTTTTTGGAAATTTAGGATTTGTACTAAAAAAATTGAAAAAAAAAAGGTTATGTTATTATACAACGGCCTACCACATGATTATTTTATCAGCAAACAAACTGATTAATTCTGTGATATTGAGTGATAATGGATTTAATGCTTACATTCCAAGGTATTTATTGCAAAGGAGAGCAATAATATGTAGACTCAGCATTAAGTGAAGAAGAAATTAAAGAGGTTATAAGGGGTCCAGTAGGCATTAATTATAAAATATTAGATTTGAGGCGTTTGAAGCGTAGGGTAGCAGATAGAGAGATAAATTAAATTAAATTGATGCCAACTCAGTCTGTTCTAATTACAGAAAGAGGTCAACAGATTCCTCAATACGTGTATATTCATTAAGTTCGTTGTGAAGTACACACCTATAGTCACACAATGCAAAAAATGTTTGAGGTATGGATATTTCCAGAACTAGTGTAAAGGAAGTGTCAGGTGTGAGAAATGTGGGGAGAAGCATGAAGCTGTTGATTGTAACAGTGTAGAAACGAAATGTGCCAACTGCGGCAACGCTTATCATTCAACCATGAAGCAAGATTCATGCCCTACAAAATATTGGCCCGATAAAAATAAAATATTGAATAAATAATGGCAGAAAATAACCTGCCCTACATGGAAGCTGAAATTATTTTTAAAACAATAACTAATTTTTAGCATTAGCGGGCAAAGAGATTCCTTCTCAACATCAACATGACCTCTAGGAATTTCCACTTTTAAACAAAACACCATTTGCCAATAGAAAGTTTGCTTCAACGATAACTATGAGAAGGACCTCCAAGAAAAATCGGCAAGATTCTCCAAATGTGGTCCCTGCTGAATGACAGCATGAGTTCTAACCACTTGCCGATTCTAATTGAATCGTATGACACAACAGTTAACACTTATGTAGACAGTATAAGAGTAAAAGAAACGTCAATAAAACAGACTGGGGTTCGTTTCGAGAGAGTTTGTATGAAAATGTCTAACGCATTAATAACTGTACAGATTTCATCTCCGGCGTGAAATTAATCATTCAAAATAATAAAAAAGCTCATTGAAGGGAACTATATAATAAATTAAACAAAAGTACACCAATGAGCGAGATATGGAGAAAATTAAAATTATTATCTAAACCGGAAAACAGTATGGTTCCGCCAGTTCAGGGTGACTGGTGTTTCAATTTTATAAATAAATTGGCTCCGAATTTTGCTCAAAACGAAATAAAGTTTTGGAAAATTTACAGAGTGAGTCACCACACATGCTAGTGCAACCTTTCACCATGAATGATCTAAATAAAGTCATTAATCTCCGCCCTAATATAGCCCCAGACCCCGAAAATGTACATCATCCTATGATTAAAAACCTTACGGCACACACAAAAGTTGTTATTAATACATTGAAATGTGGACAAAAAGGAAATTTCCAAGTGAGTGAAATAGTTCATTTGATTGTCCCTGTATTGAAACCAAACAAGATAGTCAGGTTTGTGATTCTTTACGCCCGATTGCTCTTTCCTTATGAGTGTTGAAAACCTATGAGAGAATTATCAAGTTAAGATTGGATCGGAGGTTAGAGAATAATAACATGTTACTTGAGAGCCTGTTCGGGTCCAGAAAAAGTAAATCTGTGCATGAGTGCCAGTCATTGATATCTGTTTAGGCTATACACATAATAAACTTACATTAGCCCTATTTTTAGATACTACATCATATGGTAATGTTCAATCAACATTCAGTTGTGGCTAGAAAAACACAAGCTCTACGACTTCCTAGCAAATTTACAATATAAAAAATGTTATTGAATTAATCTCAAACAGAAATGTATACGTGAAAACAAATAATAAATATAAGAGCCGGCAGTAGCGAAAATTGGGCTGCCACAAGGGAGTATTTTGACTCCGATATTATTAAGAGATAGAGAAACCATCACGCAAAATATTGATTTATTACAATATGCAGATGATGTTTGTATTTACACAACTGGGAAGTCTATTGATGATTTTAAAAATGTTATCAAATCGGTTGTTCGAAATCTATTTCAATGGTCTCTTAAAAATGGTCTGCCTCTACTGGAAATAAAATCTAATCCATTAACCAGTAAACGAAGGCTAAATCTCTACAAAGAGCTTGATTTAGGCGATAGGAAGTTCCGGCCGAAATGTCTTCAAAATTTCTGGGTATAAGTAATGGGTTTTCAAAACCGTACTCCAGTCGATGTTTAATTTGCAGAAGCATGTGAAACTTCTCTGAGATATAGAATCCAAATTCTATCAGAAGTTACTGACAAATAGAAGGTTTAATTCGGAGGTTTTGTAAGTCGGTCAAATTTCAAACGTTTATATCTCTT
>KQ034186.1:181243-198059 GCA_000181055.3 Rhodnius prolixus | reverse complement strand
ATCTTCAAGCGGAACTGGCAAAATGTCTCTGAAAAAAAAGTTGGATACCTTTCACCAGTTAAGTTCTCTCTGTAGAAGTATGTGCCGATTAGTTGATTTCCTATAACTCCACCTAAACGTTTGTAGAAAAAGCAACCTGAACGTCGAATACTTCTAGCCTGCCTAGATCTTGACTTCGCCACGATAAGTGCTGCTACAAGCAAAGCGTGGGCGTCCAGAGTTTTGGCTTATCTATCCGTTGGTTGTGCCCAGTTTGAATAGATTCTTTAAAAAAAATAACGTAATTTTGACAGTAAACTGAAATTTGTTTTTCATATTTTAAATACCCATAACTTTTGAAAAACCTAACCGATTTCAAAAAAATTTTTTTTGTTGTTTTTAGGAGATCAAATACTACAAAAATATGCAACAAAAAATATAACGTTCCATTTGAAAAACAAAAGTTGGATGCTGTATCTCGAGATACAGGGGTTTAAAAAAATGGGTCAATCACTGAAAATAAACTAGACTAAAAATGATTAAATACGTGTTTTTTATTTTTTCGAAATTTCCCGCCGTTAAAAAAAAAAGTGGGTGGAGCATATAACTTTGGTCACCCTGTATATTTTTTAAATTATGGTTGGGCCCGATAGAATTTTTAATATAAGTAAACTAACAAATTTATCCAGACTACTTAATCACTATTCTTTTATTGTTAATTTTCATTCGAGTTTCTTTTAAATTTGTGTAGAACTAAAATAAAGTACAAAATTGATCTACTGTTATTAAAAACAGGATTGAAAAAAAATAATGATTTGAAGCTCATCCGTTTTTTTTGAAAGCACGGTTGGGTTTTGATGTTTGTTGCTGAAACACAGCTCAGTAATTTTGTGAGATTTCTATATATTAAATGATCGTCTTTATGAGGCAAGTCAAATGAAATAAAAATTGATCTTTGCATCTAACCAATATAAGAAGTACCCAAATTCGTTTAAAAAATACTATAATAACTTACTCAGTTTCAGAGTTCGGATTTATGTCAGCACCTGCAAACCGGGAAGATAAACAAAACTTAATGAGACTTGAATAGAATCACATTAACCATTATGTGAAACTTTTGACTATGAAAATTTATTTTTTTACAGATCAAACTACCACTGACATCCCAGAACTGATTATTCCCCCATTTTTCTCTTTACTTTTTATTGTCATTCTCATTGCTAAGGATATCCTCCTCCTTTGAAAGGAACGTATGATAAGTATTTTTATATTTAATTTTTAGTACTTTTTGTCTTGGTTGTAGTCATCAATTTCTACCTCATTTGGCATGACTCCCAAAACAAGGTACAACATATCATGTCCGTATGTATATGACCACAACTGTAATTTTCTTGTTTTGTAGATTTGTGTTAATTTTTTGCAAAAGTACATCGCGGCTAGTACTAGTACCTCTAATCATAGTTTTCGACACAACACTTACTCACTTTCTGATCATGCGGCATGTGGGGGAATAATTAAACCTGCTGCAAATCTGCTATCGGCTTTTTCTGAACTTCAGTATCCTTAGTCCTCCTAAGCGGCTAGGCAGACACGAGACCATGCTAAATAATGCATGGCATCACTTCCTCGCTGGAGACTGTTGCTGAATATATTCTAGCCAGTAGTTCGTACATCGCTATGTATTCTTAATGCACCGTTACTTTCCTTTTAACGTACATCTTAAGTATTAAATATTTTTTGTGGTGAATGAAATTCAATTTTTAAAATGATTAAAATATAATAAAGTGGGCACAAGAAAGTTACAGAGGTAGGAAGGACTTCTTTTTCGCCGACATTCGGTGTAAAATCTTCATTTCATTGCTTATTTCTAAGATCCCGAAGTGACGTAATTTCTTTTCAGAGGCATCTTTAGGAGGTTCTTTCTTCTTAAATTTGTAGTGCAACATTAGGAAAATATATGTATACTATGCCCATGCTTCAGAAGGAAAAACAAAATCACAGATTACAGTAACTTAAATGTTCCAAGGTTCTTCTAAGCTGAGGCCCTTCCATTCAGATAGGCTAATGAAACTGAGTGTGTCACTGGTCCAGTACACTCGTCCAGAATTTTGTTTACTTTTACTTGAAATATAATGACTAACTCGAAACCAAAATCGGGACCAAAACAAAAATGAAAAGTATTTCAGAAAAATACATTTCTTTTAATCGGGTGTGGGAAGTAGTGTCTTTCAATGCATTATTTTCTTTCTCTCTATCTCCAGAATCATGAAATACTTTCTAGGGTGAACAAAAAGTGTGCTAAGCTAATTTTTATGAGGTAATTGAGAAAAATAAAATAATATATGGTGTTAAAGTTGTTTAATACGCCATTTTATTACAGTAGCTTAACAATATGTAACTATTTTGATAGTTTCTTAAAATTTTGTAAGCATACAAACAGTTTTTAGGGATTCAGAAGAATATGATAAAGTAATGGGACATTGTTAGTTGTTTCTTTTTTGCTCTAGTTATTACTTGTCTTTTGCTGCCCTGTAAGAGGCAGCTCTATATTCATTCTGATTTTATAATTTGAGTTTTCACTGGATGTATGTACACGTTTTAAGTTTCCCTGATTAAAAAAAAAAAATTAAATAATGTCCTGTATGAAGAGAAAGGGTGAGAATATCTCAAAGAAACAAAAATCATTGGAAGCCCAAATAGTAGTCTGATACCACCTACGCATCTTCTGCTTAAGTTTTTGCTGAAAATCCGTAAATTGTTAGGGCTTTTATATTTTTCTTAAGTTCGTTTCGTTTTTTAATTTTATTTAGTCATCTGGTGAATTTTTTTTATCACAGGCGGGAGGTTCCCTGAAAAACTCAAGATTAAACACATACTTTTCTTAGAACCCATCTCTCGCTTTCATACGCAACGAATCTAAAAGTAACATCTTATAAGCAATAAGTTTTGCAGCTCTAAGAGTATGCCTCGAAGTTTGTCATTCAGTGCAATGAGTAAGGTATTGACCTCATTTTTTTAAAAAAAATTAAGCGTTTTAAATGTACCACAATATTATGTGGCTTGATGGAATCATAAATACTTCTGACCTAGCACTTTTGATGGGAGCATAATTTCTTTGAGAATCTCTCCAAACGTTAATTATTCTGTAAAATTGAAAATCATAGTGAAAGTGGAAAACAAAAGTTCTGTAAGCCATACTGGTTTACGGCTTTAACGGATTACAGTTATCAGAAACTGTAGTGGTACTTAAATTCAAAGTTTAAACTTCCTTCGAGTTTTTCTTATTAAGGAGATCCCAAATTATGTTTTTCCTGTGAAATCTCAATTTCAGAAATTGCTTATATACAAAATTGAAATTATACTGACGATCACAATGCTTTCTCTCACTAACATTAAGAGAAATTAAAAAAGCTTGACCCAAGAGTTACTGGAAGGTGACAGCTATCGTATTAATTGCGGTGTAACATCAATGTCTTATTTCTCCCTATTCCATTGTATTTTTGTTTTTGAATGTTAGCAAATACTTTATTTTTATTTTTACCGAAAATTATTTTGTTTTTGTTTGTTTTTATGGTTGAATTTCACTTCCATCAAAGTGATTTTGTTATTTTAATCTAAATGGAATTTGTTAATTTTTTGTTTTTTAATTTGAAATTAAGAATGTTTTTGCTTTGTTTTTAGATAATTATTTTATTTTTTTAACTGAAAGTAAATTGGAATCCAAAATCATGCTTATATGAAGCATCTATTTTTGCCCAGAGTTGTGACAAATTATCTTTTTTGATCGAATTCACTCGATAGATTCGCACTCTCGGTCGTACTGTTTTCTTACTTTCAATTTTATTAAATATTTGATTCTTATTTAACAGGTGTTGAACTGTACATTATGCTAATGTATTATAAAGAATCCCGCCTTACTCCCCTTAAACCCCTATTTAAATTGAACCTATTGAGGGGCCATCATCGAGAGAAACCTATGTCAAGGAAATTCTGGTTTAAAACTGTAAATATTTTGAGCCCCACTCAACATTAAAACCCAACAAAATTGCCCTAGCTTTTTTATCCAAAATTTTGATATGAATACTTTGCTGCATTCGCAGGTTGTATGTAGTTTTGCTGGGCGATGCTTTCTCTATTTTGCAAAGTTACAGAAGGTTGTTCTAAAACAATTCGTTTTATTACTTTTCTGCAATTTAAGAAAGAAGTACATAGTACACCTGCTCTACTGTTGATGTTTTCTTTGTATTGGTGTACATACTGCCACTAGTCACAGAAATAAATGGAAAAAGGTTTCCTTCGTTTAGATGTAGTCTCTGCTGAGTTAGAATTTCTTTCAGCCTCTAATTTAGACAGCTGCCTCTGGTCTAAAAGTTTGCTCACTCTCTCTTTTTCACTTTCTTTGAACAAAATTCTTAGTTATTCTACGTTAATGCTGAGCTAATACGAATTTTAGAGGGAAGCGTTTTCAAAAATATATCATGGTACTTTCAGTTGTAGAATTTTAGTGCTTTCAGTTGATTCTTTTTTAACAAATAAGATATAAGACTGCCCACGTTATACTGAGAGGGCGGCCCTACCCAACCATCTTTCTCAGAAGTGCCATTAATAGAATTTTTCAGAAAAAAATGTCAAGCATTTACAAAATGTTCAGAGCCGTTGTACAGAAAATTTCTAAAATGTGAAAAAAAAATCCGGTGGGAGAAATTCTCCTCGCTATCAGTTCCCAAGAAACGAAATGTGAAGTTTAGACTTCCTTCAGTGTTATATTTTGAGCCAGTAATCAAATATATTCAGGCCATTTTCTAAACATTTCTTTTAGGATCCAGGAAGTCCAAAATGGATATATCCGGTGAAAACTCATTATCGAAAATTGGTCATGAACGCAATAATTGAAGTCGTGGCCACCAGAAGGAGAGTGATAGAATTTTAGATGAATGATAGATAGTACGGCTGTTACGTATTGTTAAGCAACTGTGTTCATTTTATTTGTGCTTTTATTGCAAAAGAGCAAGTTGGAGCTTTTTTGGTTGTCATTTTAATTTCTTAGAGCTCACTTTGACGTCGGTTTGTTATATTTTGAAAGTTATAAAGATTATAAATTTTAAAGTCGAAATTTAGAAGTCGTCGTTGACTTTTTCCTGCTAAACCAATATGTCCTAGCTTTTTTGTTTTCTCCTGCCAGAGCTCTTGTAAGAGAGGATACATATTTTAAATATAAGTATATCTGTTTTGATAGCTCCAATCTAAATATTCTATAAACAATTTATCCACTAACCTAAAGGGTGTCTTACAATTTATCGTTGTTTTAATTATTATTTTTTGAAGAAAGAATATTTAAATCATTAACTGTTAATAATTGTTTTCTTTACAATATCATTGACTTATTACTACATAGCATGCCTTGTTTTCTTTTTAGAGATTTTTATGTTTTCCACAGAAATTGATATCCGGTTTGTGTCTTCTCTTGAAAGTTTTGCACTATCTAAAACACATAAATAACGGTTTCCTAAATGCTTATGAACTTGCAACTCCACTCTCTCTCTAATTGTGGCTTAATTTTAATGTTATTATTACTGTTTAATGTTATTCATTATTAGTATACTTTTTGTTTTCCTGGATATGATGTGATTTTTGTATTCGTTTTTCCATTCTAGCGGCCTTTATTCCTCTTTAAAGCACCATTTATTTTTAAAATTCATTAAAAATTCTTATATTCATTATTAGTTTTAATTGTTTTACCATCTATACGAATACAGCACTGAGGAAACCGACTAAGCATCAAGCTCGTGTAACTGAAATTATCGTTATAAAAGCAATTAAAATTTAATGCTTCAAAATAGTCATTATTAAGAAAAGTACACAGCTCGACAGCCAATTAATGGGGTTGTTTCTAGTTGAAACTTTACTTTTTTTTACTACGTGTCTTAAGTATTTATGAACTTAAATCAAATGAATGGATTTTATTATTGTAAATTATGAAACTGCTGTGATATATTGTGTGTATGTGATGCATCAGACCTAAACTCTGGTATTGCTTAGATAAAGTTTTAAGGCATTGCAATTTGAAACTTAAAAGTGGTCGAAATAAAGAGAAGATTACAAACAATAATGTAAGATGTATTCGGTTTAAAACGGAACTCCCATTTAAGTACTACATTCATTTGAAGGAATGAAGGAATTCTAAGAGAAAAGTAAATCACAAATTTCTCCCCTGGCCACTTTCAAACTCTCCTGTGGCCGTTTGATGAGAAGGCAGCTAAGAGCACAGAGATTATGACACTTCTTTCCTGTTGTTTTGGCAAAATGAGCGAACTGATATGTTTTCGGGACTAAACGGTTGATAAGTTGATCAATCCAGCTTTCTTTAACTTTTTACATGCGATCCATGAACTCGCGGAAGAGCAGAGAAGCGTTTGAAAACAGTTACAAACTTTATTTATTTATTTATTTTTAATTTATTTTTACTCTTGGAAATTCTGTTTATTCATCTTTATTATTCTTACTTCAGATGATGCGGGCATTCTGTTGTTTTACTCTGGTCTTACTAGTCGTCTCAACGTGTAAGAAACATCCGTCTTCTTCCAACAACATTATCCCTCGTGCACTGTTTATTCGTGTGTTAAATTCATAGTATGGTTTAGTACTTTTTATTTGAATTTTGCATACAAATAAAACAAAGAGATAATTTACTAATTAAATTTTTTTTTTTGTTGTAAATTGTCCTCTAGAGGATGAATGAAACTTTTCAGAGTTCGTTGACAGGGTTTAATATTTCAGGACATTGATAAATGTAAAAAATAAAAAGAGAAAGTTCAAACAGTTACTAATTAAATTGATATCTCAAATAGGGGCGGGTGTTGGTCTAGTGTCTAGTGGTCAAGAGCGTGGCTTTATAAAAGGGAGATCCCAGTTCGAATCCCGCGTATGACTGCTTTTTATTTGTTAGGAAAAATGGTTTATAGTAAAGTATGAGCTTCCACCCCCGTCCACGATATCTAGTTGGTAGTTGGACGTTAAGCCCCGCCTGAAAAAATAGGCGATTACTCTACTTTGGTATCTCAAATAATTGTATCCATTTTTGAATGACAGTAATATTCTTTAAATATATTTGATGAACATTTCTCCCAGTGAAAATAGATTCTAAATCTTCGAAACCAATCCAGAATTAAAAGATAACAAGCATGCTATGACTAAGATGGAATAGATTTGTCCAATATTGCGTTTCCCTGATGTGTTTTACTTTTTTATTTTTACTTCTTTCTTTTAACACACTCATATATATAAATATATATATAAAACACACACAATAAATTTTTTATATATATATATAATAAAACATCAAACTTGCTTTGACTTTCTTCTAACAAATAATTGAAACAGTAAACACAAGGAATCTGCAATTTGTTTCAAACCAGTAGAATGAAAGTTAAGTTTAATCATTCATTTATTTCATATGTCAATTAGCTGATTCTAAAGAAATATAAAATCAATTATGAGATGTATTCTTTATTTATTTTTTTTTTTTTTAGCAACTTGAATTTTGCAATAAAAAAGGGGAGGGGACAAGGGGAAGAATAGAGACAAAAGTTAATTAATGCTAATGCTAAAATTTTGTACATAGGGTTTTTAAATAAATGTATTTAATATTGTAAAAAGAAAGAAAGAAAAAAAAAAAAACAGAAAACAAAAATGATATTTTGTAAGTTAAATGTTAAACAAAATTGATACCTTAGTGGGTTTTGCAAGTCTGCATTGTGAAGTTTCAAAAATGTATGTTTAATCGTTTTAATTGTAAGGGGCAAATTGTGGTTGTAAAAATTGTAGTCATTAAACAGAGGTGATCAAAAAAGAAAATTTTATTTTTGTGGGTTGTTGACATTGTTTCACTCTTCTGCCAGCTATTTCCTTGAGATTTAATTCCCAATAAACAGTAACTTCCAAGACTAATCTTCAGGCGCTTATTATAAGATAGAATTAGTAGAATCTAAACATTTCGAAGAAGCATTTTTTGGAGACCATATCCGTGGAAGTACAGTTATAATCTTTAGATGCAATTGTTTTCAGACCCACACTTTGCAATGATTTGATGGCTGCACTTGTTAAACATTTTGCAATGCCAAAAAAAGGTTCCATGCCCATGAATCTCTTTAGCACCCCTTTCTGATCAGACCCTTTGGTTTTCTCATTTCCTCTGTAGTTATGAATCTGATCAGACCCTTTGGTTTTCTCATTTCCTCTGTAGTTATGAATGCCCGGGCACACAGACGACGAATACTGATTTTCTGTTCACTCACTATCCACAGTACAACTAAAGTTCGAGTAACTTGCGACAATTAACAAAGCATAACCTAGTTTAAAGAAATGAGTGCAATCTTTAGGAATTAGAAGTTAAATCTCCTTCTTAATGACGATGGTCGGTCATCATTTACCTTTTGTGAACCGAGGCCATTGCTCAAAAAAAATTTATCATTCATAATTCAGCTTGAAAATAAAGTTTTCTGTTTGTACCTGATATGTTCTTTAAAACATTACCTGTAATCTAGAACACAACTCACAAAATTTTATGAATGAGACAACTTTACATAAGTTTCTTAGCAAAGAAGGTAAAATATTTATTATATTTTGTTAATTTTTGTGGTGTACCTCAAAGAATGTTGACATGACTGCATATAATCAGTTGTCTCCATGAATACTCTTGGCAAAATTATTACTAATCGTCATCATTTTTAAAATCAGATGAAGTTCACTTTTTCTTGTTACCTGTTTTCTAAAAATTGTACATGATAGAATAATGTTCATTCTTTAGTGAATGGATTCGATTTGCGTAGTTAAATAAGAATTTAGAATGAAAGTAACATACTTTTTTGAATTTTTGCTTTTCAGACTTACAAACATATTTTATACAAATATAAAAAAAGAATATAAAGAAATTAATAATAAAAATTGTTTTTAGAGATAGTTATGCAAGTGTATATATTTTTGTACATACATATTTAGTGGTTCTATTTAAATTAAAGTATAAATTATTTAAAAGCAAAAAAAAAAAAATGTTAGATGTAGTTTGAATGGGATTATTATTTCTTTCATGTTGTACTTAGTATTTGGCGAACGTACTTTGTTATTTCCTTTTAAAAATACAGGCTGTCCCGCCATTTTGTGGGCTTTCAATATAATATTTAAAAAAAGGAAATATTTTCAGTTTTTGTGAAACAATTTTTTTATAATAAATTTTTAAACAAATATCCTGCGCGGAGTGCATCAGAGCTATCAGCCACTAAACTAGACTCAATCTTTCAGCAAGAACAGTATCAAAATATGTTCGATGTTTATCCATGCATTCTGATTTGTCTCTTAATTATTGACAAACCATGAGTGAAATAAGCTTTACTCAATTTTACATAATCAAATAAAAGTAATATTTTTGATCTTAAAATTTGTGGTCAATCGTAAATCGTAAAGACTATTGTAGGCAACTTTTTCTTTTACCTATTGCTTTACCATAAATACTAATACTCTTAAAAAAAATTAATAAGTAGGTAATCTAGGTCTGAGTTATATAGGTAATCATATTAAATATTAATAGGTCGTACCATTTGATGAAACTTACCTTTTTTTTAGGTTGCTGTTTTGAGACTACTCAGATATTTTTGTTATCAATAATAACAAAGGATAGCCTTTTTTGTTTTTATTTTTTAATTAAAATATTCTTGCCATTACCTAAAACATGGACCTTTTAGGGTTATTTTCACAACTAGAAAGAGGAAAATTTGGCATCAGTACAGCACTAGTAAATAAATGTGAATGTTTTGCGATTTTTAGTTTTTGAGTTATGGTGGACAAACACATATACACGCTGACCATTGATTAAAAACCAATTTTTCGGACACTAAACGACATTTCCGATAAAAACTCAAAATCGAAGGTCTGCACAATTCAACACCTGTTACCATATTAAAGAGAGAAAATATAAAAAACCTTATGGAGGATTTAGAGAGGGTCCAAAAAATGTTCTTGGTTACTCTTTGCGCAATATTTGGAACCCTTTTTTGTTCCGGGTTGGCTCACAGCCTATAAAATCATAACGGAACTCGCCACTGGTGTCCTGCAATTATACCAATCACTTCCTATGTTTCTCACTTTTAAGCAGCATGCATATACCCTTATCATTTTGCTGGGTAAATTTTTTTCTGATGTCCTCTGGTCTAATTAATATACTTTATATTGTTAATATATTGATAGTACAGGATTGTAAATGTCTTAGATTGAGATGTAATTCTTATTACGCCGATAACACCTTATCTCAGCCCATGTCCGATGTGCTCTCTTTTAATGTCCGACATAGATCTATCGCAAATTTTTTTTTAATAAGAGATTATCTTTCTATCTGTTGATATGGGCTGGCACAACAACTTCATGGTTTCTTTCTGTCCGAACTGGACAACAATCACCGTAATGGGGATGGTCGGTGAAAGATTAGAGCCACGCTTTTACTGTAAATAATAAAATAAAACATAAAATGCTTCCCTGATAAGCTGATTTGAAAAAAATCACACTGACCTAAATTTTAACCTTTTTAATACTAATAAGGTAAGAGTGCAGCTAACTAAAATATAAAGAGTAATCCTTTATCTTTTATCTCAGTATTTTATGGCAGCACTAGGTAGATTAAAAAGCTGACTCTGCAGCCTTTAAGCAAAAAGTAAATTGTAAGAAACATTATATTCTAAGTAATGTAGGTCTGTGAAAGGGTTAGCTTGATGTTTGGCAGTTGTTTGATGTAAGTTGCATCCGTGCGAACATGGTTGAAAAAAGCTTGCGATTATTTCATGTTGCCGTACTTACTCTTATATTAAATTGCTCACTACTCATGTATTTTATTTCATTTTAAACGCGTAAAAATTAGTACAACGTACAGCACAAGAATACCCTGTATTTTCTGTTTTGAATCCGTTTTAAAGAAGATTAATGTGTTCTAAGCAAAATTCCTGTTTGTTTGGTACATTTAGTCCAAACGTCTGTGGCAAAATACATATGGCCCATAACAATGATTAGGCCTGTACGCAGTACACCTGCTTTATTATTGTATATTTTTAAAATATATTTATTTATTTAAAAAATTACAGACAAATTTTTAATCATATATTTTGAAGTAATAAAAACAAAACAATTCATTCTTATACCATTTTTTCAATTGAATGGATTGTTAAGAAAAAAAATAATAAAAAAAATAAAAAATTATATATATTGTTTCCTATTTGAGTATAGATTTTACTTAGATATTTTACTCACTTATAAAGAGGCGCAATAGAAAAATATTTATTAAAGAAAATATTTGTTACATAATATAGTTGTTTGGATTACTGAAACCCAAGCCTTTTCCATTTTTACTCAAGCATTTCTAACCTCCAATTAAGTTCTTTTTTACAACCTCTTGAAAACAAAACTGTATCAGGAGTTTTCAGCAGTGAGTTAAATGAATAGACTGACGTCTTTCACTTACTTCGAACTTAAAACAATTAAACGTTTATTAAATACTATCTGAATGCTTTCTACATACTACTGGGCAGGTGTACAATAATCAAGGGGGTTTTTCTTACCCTCTGGGTGGTTTTGATTATGGTCGTACTTTTAAATCGGCAGAATTGTAAAAAAGAAACAAAAAAATTGTTTTCTATTTGAGTATAGATTTTACCTAGGTAAAATTCAATTTAACTTAGGAAAAGATGTAAGCGAAGCAGAAGGAGCTCACTCGCCGGAACCTGAAGAAAGTCGGTTAACAGAAATAAGCAAGCAGCCGTATCAAACGAAGATCGTATTGCCTTTCGGACCTTGCCAAAACAAGAGGGAGGGCGATATCGGTGCATTTAGCCCAGTACACTGGAAGCAATTTCGCAAGGCTGTATGAAAAAATAAAGAGCGTCTAAGACTAAAATCATTGTTTTAAACTGTCCGAAAAAAAAAGTAGATAAGTACTACAAGGAAAGACAGATTTGATTTGAATAGGTACATGACCAACAAACGGATGCGGTGTTATCTGAATGACTAATTTTGAAAGATAGCATTAACGTTCAAGCTCCCTTTTTTCAAAGATTATCCACTCACTCACTAACATGAGTCAGTTCTAACTATAATTCATCCACGTAAATCTATCAATCATTATCTACTTCCAACCAAGCTTTCTCAATAATTCTTTGCTTTCAATTATGTTCAAGAGATTTCTATTTAATACCCGTAGTTTCTTATAACTTTTATTTCTAAATTTTTTTCTTGGATTACCTTGCTGAGCTCTCCAGAATTCTAATTAATCTCGTCTGCTTTCGGTTTATTTTGCAGTTGTTTGTTCGAGGTTCATGTCTGCTTCATGTGATTGTATCCTAGATTGACTTGGTAAGGATTACAGGGCTCTAAATGTCTTATTTTGGTAATGCTACTTTATTTCCCGTGTTATACTTGTTTGAATATCACTGCTGCAAGTACCCATATTATTGCTGTGCCCGGTTTCCTTAAAATACCGTAACACTTCACATATATTGATGGCCCGTCGAGTGTACGAATGCAGTATGAAAACGCGATTTTTGCATTTGAAATATTATTTCTACAAGAGTTGGGCTTCTATTTATTCGCAGATGGGTTCGGTTTGTAGAAAATAATTATATTTCGAATGGTAAGCTTAAAAGTGGAGTTTAAAAAAATGTCATCTTTTAGTAGATAAATAAAAAATCAATTTTGAATAGTACAACAGTTTAATATGCCAGACAATGGGAGAGGTTCCTGCCATTAATAACAAGAAAACTCCTTACAACGAAAAATTAAAATTTATTATTAAAGGTAATTTAACTTTTGATAATATAAAAAATATATTCAGATAGAATATCACAGCTTCAATGAGGAACTACTTTTTTCCCAGTCTTTTTTAATATTTGTTCAACGTCATCTTTTTGCATTGTAGTGCGAACATTAACTGTTTGCTTATCTAAATCCACAGTAAAATCAGTAACACCTTTTCCTGCAAATTATAATACTAATTAAAACATAGAATTAAATACATTAAAATTCGGCCTATGTGAACTGTGAAGGGTACAGGGCGCATTTGCGCTTGTCCATTAAATTCGACGTTTTACAGCAACAACAACTCTATAAACATGTATACAAGAAAGCATAAAGTTTGCACCCCTAGAACCACTTAAAAAAATAAACAGCCATAAACAAAATGGAGAGGAGTAACTTTTTTTTACAAAGCATAAGTGATTTTTATAACACTTAACGTAGTTCAAAGACACCCCATTGTATGTGTAAATAATAAACCAAGAAAAGGTTAAAAAATTATGAGAGAAGACCAAAAAAAAAAAGGAAATTAGCCCCGGTCACAGTCCCCCCCCCAATATATCAAAACGGTCCGGTCGGACATTGCGTAAGGGCTGATCATCAAAAACTGCCCGAAAAAGCTAACGTTGAAAAACACCCAACTTGACAATTTTTTCTCTTTTACGGTAGAACATAAAATTGCCAAATTTTCTTTAAAATATAGAGCAAATCCTCGTTTACAACTGTATTTTTTTTTTTTTGCAACAACCCAGATTCAAGAAAGGCATTTTCAGAAAATTTTCTTCTTCTGTTTTGTTACCTTTTTTGTAAACACATAGCGCATAAATTCGAGAACCGATTTTCATGAGTGAGGTGTCATTCGATTCGGAATTTTATGTAGATGTGCCTGTTGGGGATCTCAACACTGTACATCGAATGGGAGAGGCATTAGCTCCATGTATGTAACGACCTATCCAAAATTATTATTACTGTAAATCTTAGCCCGATTTTGATGAAATTTGGCTAGCTGGATGAAAGGGTTAGGGCTTCCCTACGTAATATTAAAGCGACGTTTTGCTCTTACACCTACAAAGGGAAATATTGCAATCATGCCGTATTCGCAGTTTAAATTCTCTTTGCACTTTTAGGGAGAAGATCTGAATTAGAAATAATTTTTCTTTTTCCTCTTTGGAAGAAGTTATTGTGATTACATCTTGTTTTCTCTTACAACCTTTAAGAGGAAGTAATGTCAGAATTTAACTTACTGCTCTTATTGGAAGATACTATAACCGCAACTTTATCATCCCTCTAATGAGTCATTTCATGTCAAAACAACACAAAAAAGACCATTTTTAACCTCACCATCTCGGATTTTCTTGAAATTTGGCACATGTGTACTATTGGTATAGATTTAGAAAAATATGAAATTTTACTGTGATATGTCAACTGGTTTGTGAAGTTGCCATAAATGGGCTGAAAAACAGGGAACACCGTTTTTTTTTAATTACTGTACAAGCTTTCCTTATTGAGCTACAGACTTGGAATTGGTGACATTTTATAGCATATTTAATGCCCTTCCATGTGATATGCGACACCATATGGGTTAGGATAAATAATTTTTTTTAAATTTTTAAAAAGTACACAATTTAAAATTTTAAAATTAATTCCATGATTAGTGTTATGAATCACTGGGCAAAATATTAATTTGGGATGACAATGGCTTCATAGTTAAAATAATTGAAGACTAAAGATCCTTTTCATGGAAAATTTAATTTTTTTAAACTAAAGTAATAAATAAATTGAAAATAGTAATAATGAATCAATGAATCATAATTAATAATTATTAAGATTTAAAATAATGATATTGCAATCATTTTTAGATTTAATAATTATGATTACAGTAATTATTCATATTAATTATAATATATTATTTTAATGAAATAATACAGTTAATCAAATTGTACAAAAATAATTCAATTCAATATCTTTGTTCAAGAACAGTCTTCTTTGGCTGAGATAACAGCCTCTTTAAGTTGGTTTAAGTCGGCAAAGGGCCTTTTGATGGAGTAGAGGGTTCGGTAAAGAGACTGGCAGCTCGTGCCAGTTTGCAACGACCCTATGAAAATCAAATCCAGACTTCACAACAACTTTTTGAGTGGGCAGTAGAAAACATCACCAACATAGGCTTTGCATATTCAACCCAGGAAAACTATGTTGAATCTGAGTGTATTTTAAAAAATCGGTTTGATCAAGCATTGGCTATTAAAGGAACACAGCAATACCATGCTTTCATTCCCAGAAGTAAATCCAAAATATTGGTTAAAAACTTGTCTATGAACTCAGAAGCTTGCGAAAAGGAAGTTTCTTTGAAAGGAAACATTGTGAGGAGAACATCTAGATTAAGAATGTAATTAAAGGAAACTACATTAAAATTTAATACTAACAAACTAGATGAATTAAGATATGTACATATTATTTGTAACGCTTAACTATTAGAAAACGTAAAGTAACGAATCAATTTTATCGAAGAATGAACTAACACCGAACAATGTTTACTTCCTACTGATGCACTATATTGAATCAGATGTCAAAAATAAATAAAAAACAATCGGTTTGTAGGTTGGTATTTGCATTTCTAATTTTTAACGTCACAAAAATTATATTTTTATTAACTTTTTTTTAAAACCTGTGCATGGATATTTTAATTCCTCTATTACAATCTAAATGAAATGGGTGCTACACTTTACCATCTGCTACACTTGTAGAGATACACCATGGGTTTTAGGATTTCAAGCAAAATAGTCTTGTTCCTTTACAAACATTCATCGCAATTTATTGAAGACAACCAGGGGCAATTCAATAAACCAGGTCGCCAATTAATCGTGATGGAAACGTGTAGAAAAAAATGCGAGCAAGTTTCATGGCACGAAAAAAGTAACTAAGTTTAAAAAAAAAATCTGTGAAATCTCACATGTAAATGAACAAATGTAATATTTCTACTAATGATTGGTGAGAGAAAATTCAAATTCATATTTTAAGGAACTGGTTTTTATACCTTTAAATCTTTCTAAAACTTTAGATACTGCGCTGCAGCAACCCGAGCAAGTCATTTCTACATGGAATGTGAAATTCTGAAAAGAATCAGAAACCGTGATTAACAAAATGTGGAGAAAATTATATATATATATTTTTTTAAAGTGGTTGCGTATTTTTCCAGTATAGGTTACGTCAAAACAACTTTAAAGGAAAGTACTTTTATTATGTCAAAATATAAATACAACTACTACCAACTTGAAAGAAATATCGTAAATAACCTTACTTTTTCTGCTTCCATGATATTAAAATTTGCCTTCTCTTACTCAAAAATCAAAACAAGACTTCAAGGGGCATTCAATGTTAGTAACAATGGCGGCAATAATACATTCTGATTCTAGTAGTGTTCCAGTGGAACGAGTCCGATGGTGGAACGAGTTGATTCAAATCCCTATTTTAAAAAAAAGTGATTCCGCCCCGCCCCAAAAAATTGAGGCAAATTAAAATGAAAATAATTAATACTGTAGTCGTTTACACTAAAATAAAACTGACTTGAGGCTACTATGTAGAAGTTCACTGACATATTCCAACTTGTAAGAGGAATCCACACCAAAATACAAAACCTGGCGAGCTTAAATACTGATGCTTGAAGAATAAAATAAGTTCCAAGGTTTTTTTAGAATATCAATTCTAAAATAATATTCATTTTATTATTTTGTTAATTTATAAACAAAAGTAGGGGTCGATCTAAGACAGGGAGTCGAAGGAAAAATAATTTCGTACCCAATATAGCGAACCTTGCAAAGAAACACCAGGCACACCCATCTCATTAATTAAAAAGCAATGCTGTAGTTACTTTACTTATTATTTAATATATTTTATTTTACATAAAGAAAATGCTGTGTGCTTAATCTTTAACTTAGCGGCTGGACGCTCTTTCTCTTATCTTTAGTGGCGAAAGTTAAATCGTGTACATGTTATTACAACGATCAAAGTAATA
>KQ034186.1:153212-172856 GCA_000181055.3 Rhodnius prolixus | reverse complement strand
TTGAAACTTTTCTCAGGAAAAATAATTTTTGAGGAGGTACACGGCTCCTCCGTGCAACATTCCAAGCTTCCTTCTAAACAGCCAGGTTACTAATGTTCCTTGTGAACATCTCTTTGCAATATCAAGAGTGCAAGTACATTTAAAATAAATGTGTGAATGAGCCTATCTCACAGAATGTCTGAGTAAAAATGTTACTGTAATTCAATGTTTGAAGAAAAGGGGTTTATTTAGCCAGATGAAAGTTTACAAAATAGACTAAAGGATTTTGATAAATAATTTTCTCAAAAAGCGGTTCTACCTATTTTCCTATCACATAGGATACTAAGAAAAGTAAGTAGTCTTACAACAGTAAATTATATATACCTTTCATTCAATTCGCTTTCATTAAAACTAATCGGCTGAAGGACGATATTGTTTCCTCTTCAACATTACAAGATTTGAATTTAGCTATCGCGCTGATATTCAATGTTTATCCTCGTAACCAGTATAATGTTTGCCATTACGTCATTAAATTTAACTATAAACACGTTTATCAAGTTACTTTTTTGTTGTTAGTTGCTCTACACAACAAAAAAATCTTTTTATTCCACACATACGGGGTAGAATAAAAAAAAAAAAACTGAAACAATAAATTTATCAAATCCGTTTTCTATGCTTCATAATTAATTATTAGTCTCCATCTTTATAAAAGATTAGGCCTTTCTGATGGGAAAGAAATAACTTTAGCTTGTTGCTAGAAGTTTTATTGACGTTGAAATCAAAAATCTGTCTGAACCCAAGAAAAAATCATGCTCTATAAAGGTTCTAATTTCGAGTGATCTCTTGTTCAGAAAAGTTTTGATGTACTTTTTCAATACATTTTCCTTTTCAAGTATGGTATAAGTTAATTCAATTCTATTATTTCTAAAATGTATTCTTATTTTTGTTCTGACCGCAGAATCTGTGATCAAAGTGATGCACTTGTTGGATGTGTTTAAAGACTGCACAGTACCTGTAATGCCAACAGTACATGATGCTGTAGTCAGTGCAGAAGCTAAAAACAGAGATTTGGTATATACTGTACGATTGTAGATATTGTAATATACGAATAAAAACTTTTAGTTAAACTTTGTGTTCAACTGTAATCCACTAATCTTATTTAATTAGGATATTTGGGTGTTTTAATACGAATGTACCATACTCTCTTCTTTAGGAATGTCTAAAAGCCACCTAAAACGTACCATGAGCAAAGTTCTTACATTTTAATGTCAAAATATAAGTTTTTTAGAACAATCTAAAAATGGCATTTCTCTTACGGGAGTCATGTACTACCCAACAAACTAAATATTTTTCATGCGGTTGTAAGTTACAAAATCTCCAGTCAAGTATCTTTCTGCCAGTTGTTGGATCCATCGCTGGTATATCATTAAATTTGGAGTTAAAACATTTAGGCCTAGGTAAAGTATGAAATTTGCTCCCACAAAGAAAATGACTGAATAACCAACGCGTGTTTCGAAACATAGCTCATTGTATCCTATATATATTTTATATTTCTGCCGTATGTTGGCTCAATTTTTTTGTGCGAACTAAACACTCACACATACGATATGCTCTAGTTTAATGCTTGATGAGTTATTAAATTTTATCCCGTGAAGAAATCCGAATATTAATGGCAGATGGAGCTACTTCTGGGTTATATGTTAGGTGACAAAAAAGTTCCATATCATCAAGTACTGCTATATTTCCTTCAGTCTGGTTGCCAAGTGTTATCTTGCAAGAACAGAACTTGTTTGCAATTAACCAAACTTAATAGCTTTGCCATTTTTTACACATTGTTACCAGAATTAGTGGCAGTTTCGATTTTAACTCATAGTAAGTCAATTAGCGAAAAATTTGATTAGAATCATGCATTCTTGATTCCAGAAAAATTTCAAACTTCTTTCAAAATGCCCTTTTTAGTACCGCCCGAAATGTCACTTAAGTACGATCCAACTAATGAGCCTGTCTTAGGACTTCAATCAAACCATTTCTAAACTTGCATGAAAAGCTTTTCATATGGACTTTCGAAAAGTCATAACGGAAATTATATAAATTATGTTTTCTCAGCGGGCTATTAAGAGTAAATCGATGAACCACTATCCTAAATCTATTTATATAACTCCCATAATAGCTATAACGATATTTTTAACAACTGCAAACTTGTACAAGTGTACGAGTACTTGGGTTTTTGCTTCGATGCTTTCCTTAAAATCTTATTGATTTTCCATAAAGCCTTCCTTTCTAAAGTCATCACTATTAAATTTCTGAAACTAAGGCCGGTTTATTAACAGCTGATGTCAAGAAAAAATCAGTAAAACTGCAAAAACAGTAAAAAACTGCATAACTAAGAAGAGAAAGCTGCAAAATTCACAAAGTATTTTTGTGTTTTTTATATCCATTAGAAAAAAAAAATGTTCTAGTATATTAATATTAACATATAAGTTTATTTTTAAAGATATATTTACGGATATAATATGCAGAAAGGTCGATTTGAGTAAATCAAATGTACGCTTGTTTTTTTATTTATTTTTTTAAAAAAAAGGCTACAGTAAAATAACCAAGAATAAACTAACAAAAATTGTGGGCAGTGATACAAGTGCATACATTGAAGGATTTTGTTTCAAATTCCTATACATGAAAGCGTTCCCATTTCTTAATTTATTTAACTATTTTTTAATTTATCTAAATCAATCAGATAAAAAGGTGTAGGCTACAAAAGCAAAATAAAAAAATATGGGGGAATAACGGAAGAAATTTGTCATGGTATTTTCAGGTCCCTTATTTTTTTTTATCATCTTGTATTTTATTGTATATTTTCTGTTCTAAATTATAAACATATTATAATACTGCAGGATTCTAAAGTTTATTATTAAGTCAGTTTATGAATATATATATATATATATATGCTCGTGTACCTTTTGTGAGAGCGCGTTTTAAGTGCCCCCCCTCAAAAAAAAACATTAAATCCTGATTGAGTTGTTAGTTTAATAACTTCTCTACATTTTTTTTTATATCTGTCACTTCCTAGGGTGTAGAACTACTATTTCGACAATAAACTTGTAAAAGTTTAATTAATCTTAAACTAGGAGAACTAGATTTTCATTTGACATGCAAAATACGATCTGGATAATTTCCGTGTTGATTGATTTTCTGGAAGAAAAAATGTAAAGTCATTATTCTAAAACTTCAAAATAAACTTAACCCCTGAATAGGTAGGGTTAATAAAAAAAAGCAGGAATACATTACTCGAGCAAGTATTTTGGTTATACAGTTTATCCATTAAAATATATCCAAAAATTAGTTTCTAAGATTGTGCAACGCTTTAGGGAATAAGGGAGTAACCGCAGATAACCCTGGGTACGGGGAAAGGAATGTGGTTCAAGACAACATAATAGACTCCCCGCCCGCTCAAACTGCTGTAAAAATTCTGAGAATACTTGAAGTTCAGATCACCAAACAGATTGCAAGGAAAAAAGTAGAACTCGTGGTTTCCACTCACGAATACCTACTATTCGTACTATTCGTGGTACAAAATTCCAAATTCAGTTTGAGACATCACGACTCCGACAGTATTCTTGCAGACATCTCACGTTAATGTTTTATCGCAAGCAATTGACGTTATTAGCTCTTAGTTTTGGAGATAATGTAGAGTTTATATGGACAAATCATTAAATTAGCAAGAGCGCATTAGAGCTCAGCGCCCAATACTTGGAGAGGCAAGGAATAATTGGTTAGCCCAATTCCCAGACCTTTTTGAACAAGTCGGTAACAGGCTATGAATTCACGTTAGACATGTGGTCCACGCTCAGGAGTAATTGAAATGTGAAGGGGTGGCCACAAATCGTTCAGGGCGAGGCGATATTCGACGCCAAATCATCAGTGACAATTATCCGTGTAAACCCAGCCACCTCGTTAATTTTTTGTATGCCTTTTTGCCTACTTTGTAAATATTCCATGAAAATTTAAAACAAACATAATTTTTTTCCAATTTCCCTGATGTTTTACATATTTTTACAGAGAGCAGTGATAACTGAAAAATATAAAACTAAAATTAAAGGAAATTGTCAAAACAAAATCCCAAATAACCATGCTTATTTTATTTTTTATCGCATCCGATTTTTTATATTTATTTATTTAAAAAAAAAAAGCATAAGTCGTTTTTTTTTTTAAAGCTAGTTTAAAAAAAATAATAATTAAATAAAATATGAATTATATAAAAATGAAGAATTAAAAATGTAGAGCTGAATATTTATGTTCCAACAGTTACAAATGTTAGTTTAATTCCTACAATATTAAAGAGGGCAACCAGTAAAATTCTTTATTATTTAGATTTCTTGTAATCAATTCTTTTTTACAAAATTATCGATTGTTTATTATTAATAGGTACTTTTACAGTGGTTTTGTTTTATATTTGCAATCACATTATAAAAGTTTACATAATAAGCAGGCACTAACGAATATTGTAAATGCTTTTATTACACTTCAAAAATTAAATATTTCAATGCATTTTTAAAATACATTTCAAAAAAGAAGTGTCGTCAATTAGATTGTACAGTTATACAATATATGTTACATACCCTGCACTACATTTGATAGCACTTCAAAAATTTGAGGTAACGTTACAGCTCTCCTATGATGGAGGATTAGGATAATTAAACTGAATTTAGCAATTATACCTTGTTGGAAGTGTGAGTACTAACTCACTGCTGAAGAACTTTCTTTCAAAGAACATTAATTTTAGTGAGCTCATCGGAGTTGAGTTCCAACTCAAAATCCCATTTTTAGATACTTTACCAGCAATTTCATTATATTATTATGAATCTCCAACTGTAAAGCCTCGCTCAGTAAAATATATTAGACGACTCGAGAGGACGCTTTTCTCCGCCACTGCTTCAAATAATTTAAGAGAGCATCATTTTTTTAGCCAGCTCAATCTAGGTCTTCCCTGCGGCCTTTTTCTCCTCATTAATCTCCATCCTCAACGAAGTTCAACCTTCAACTCCTACCAAACAATTTTTATGCCGCTGCAGATCTTAATAACAACGCCTTCATAGGCAAAAAACTTGACGAAGCAATTCATGTATGCCAGAATTTACCTATTTGGAATCCATGCAGTAAAACACTTTACTAGTATTATTGAGAATTAGACGTGTAGCCAAAATTCAAAGTCTAAAGAATGTGAGTTAGCACTTAAGAGAGTTCTGAAAAAATAATACGTCAACCTGCTTAACATTAGTGCTTGTTTTCCGTAATGAAACACAATATTGAATCTAACTGAACATTTATGTACAAAAGTAACAATGTAAATTAATGAGAAAAATGTATAAGGGTGCATTGTAAAAAAAAAAAAAAGTTCTGCACAATAGGGAGATTCGTGTAAAATTTGGGAATGGAATTTTCAGACATGTTTTTAAGAGGTCATTTGAGTTCATCGGAAAATGGAAATTGAACTCCGTATGTGTTCACTTGTTTGGAGGATACGTTGTCTTTCGAACTTCGGCTATGGATTGGATAGCTTACCTTCTATTTTTAGTTACCTAGCTCATAAATGAGGTATGGCCTCAAGCAGTGAGATTCATTTTTATTTGTTTAACATAAAGTTTCCGTTGATTAAGAAGGAAAGCAGTTTAATCAATTTGATTAATCGTTATTAATAAGCAAGTCAAAGTACGAGAACATCACTGATCTCTTCACCATTCTGAACGCTTCATACACGACTGTTGGTCTGGACAATGAACAGTAAGGGTAAATTTTACCGTAGCTACGATTAAGTCTATTTAGTTAAAATTCAGTCACGGTCGGAGAATAACAATGATTCAAGGCGTTAAAGAGGGAATAAATATCATAACGGATCCTTGTGACAAAAGTTGGATGGGAAATTCGCCCAGGGACCAACTTTATTTTTGTGACAATTATTTTTTTAACGTACACTTATATTTGTTAATAAATGAAGTTTATACTTATTAGCGCCGGAATTTGAAAAATATAACCGCAGCCCTTAAGTTTAGCTGTATAATCCGCTAGAACTCAATAAACATAATTTTCGTAGAGTCGGATAAAATTTCTCTCTGAAAAAAAATCACCTCTGTTCAACAAGTGGCCGTAGAGGTAGCGAAGTCATATCTAAAAATGTTCTGAAATATTAAAGTACTGTAGCAAGAATATTCTAAAACTAATACCTAACCTAAGTTATAGATTATTAGTAAGACTTACTGGCATGCTAGCTATACTTAGTACTATCCACGAAAAACATATTTGTTTAATACGTACTGTCGATAATAACAGTTCTCTGGAATTGGGCACATTTTGGGGTGCCCATAACCGTGATTGCACTAGTTAGTTTTACTCAAATGGGCTATTTTCTCTGCCTCAAAAAAAAATTATTTTAGTCACTTTTATTTCATTAAAATATATCTTTCTTTTTTTTACATCTCTGAGTAATGGGTCAATTTAGTAGCGGATGTTTACTCTTTTATGGACTGTTTCCATTAATACGTGAATCCCCAACTTTCGTACGCAAAGGAAAACTTCTGTACAATCTAATTGAAAAAAAAAATATGAATACATAAAGTACTTAATATATTTTTCGTTTATTATTATTATTATTATTATTATTATTATTATTATTATTATTATTATAATCAGAAAAAAAAATGTTTACAAACTACAGTGCTATTAAATGTTTTTATACTACTACACAATCTACCACTTTATTATAATTTCATTTAGTTTGTTGTTCTCTATAAATTACTGACCACTGACTAAACAATTAAAATTACTTTAAATAATTAAAACTGGTCCTCTAGGATAGAAGTTTGAAGGGAGTTTCTTTAGCAATTCTGACTTCCATTCTCACTGACTCAAGCGGCATTACGCTCAACGAAAGACATACATATTTAATCTTAATAATAATATTTAACTTTACTGCTAAATCAACAAAAATTTAATTTCTTTCTTCACTTATTATTATTATTTTTGTTGGGCGCATCGCCATCTAAGGCCATAAGCACTCTTTATTATTATTATTATATTTATTTATTTATTTATTTCAATTATTTTATAATATATATACATCTTATCATTGCATAAACTGATTTTTTATTCTGCACAAGATATATTATTAGTAAAGCAAAATCTATAACATTACATAAAAAAATCAGTTATTTTAACAAAAACAGCTAAAGCTAAGCTTGATTTTTATGTGCCTTCATAGATATATAGACCGTAAACAGAATGAAATTACCCGCAACACTGGACGTTGGATCATACAAGTTAGTATTTAGTGGTTAGCCGAGAAAAAAGTAATTTGATGATCCCATTCTCAAGCATTCTGCAAAGATCAGTAGCTGACGGACTGCCTGTAAACACCGTCAGTGAAGTATCGGAATCTCCCCTATGACACGACGGTAGATCAATTCGCTCATCACCTCTGTTCATGCAACGCGCCCGCTGCAACCAGGGCTACGAACACTATAAAATATAAAAAAATTGCTATTTTTTGAGGTTTTCTTTACACATTAAAAAAAAATGTATGCATTTTTGGGGGAAGGTAAGGGTGGAATGGAGTCCATTAGTAAGAGGGGCACTCACATAGAGGAAATGGCAGGGCTTCACCTTCCATTCCTTGAAGTACATCCCAGCGCAGCATTATCATTATTATGCACTCTTCCCAAAATACTGATATTGACAACGAAACTAGGTAGATCAGGACCTGGACAACTTAGTCCCCGACGACATAGGTGAACCCGCCGGTCAATCTAGGACGGTCTCCGATTTTATTGAACATTCCTAATCCAGGGTGTTATTCGTACCGTGCCCATGGAGGTTTGCAGCAGTGGATAACACAAGCGTGTTAATGGCGTCTTCTTGAAATCGAGTCGAATTTTTAAAATAATAAATGGCCGAGTAATGCTGCGCTCTTGTACGGTCAGACTCACGGAAACCCCAGCTATGCCAGGGAAAATGGATCAAAATTAAAATCTGTAAACTTTAATTGAATGTTTTACCAAATTCTCCATGATGTAGAAAATAGTAAATAAACTTTTTTAGCGAAGTTTCTAAACTGTTTTTTCTGCGATTTATCGTAATTAAACTCCAATTGATTTCTCTAAACTCATTATACTAATTCACATAGGAAGTCGGCCTTTTTTTTTTCTTTTTTTAAAAAAAAAATTTAATTTTATTAATTCTGTTCGAGCAGACACATCACACTTCCCTTAAAAGGTCCGTTTCAATGCTAACATTTTTTAAACATGTAAATTACAAATGAAATTTTTAAAAAAATAAAAGTATTTAAGTTTCTTAGCCAAATAATTTAGGCAATAATATGGTACATTTATACTTACTACAATAAAACTAACCAATTTTTAGAAAAATAATATATGGGTTGCATTATTTATTGCAGCACCTACATATATTAATTAATCAAATTCTCTGCTCAAACTTGATGAACCAAACTTCCAATGAAACTGGATGAAAAAATACTAACCGGTCCCAAATTAAAAGAAATAATACTTGAAGAAATAATATTTTTTTTTATCAAATGCAGAATATAGTACCAGTTTGTGTGATATATACAGAGATATTCAATTCTATAATACATTACTCAATTTGGTGTAAATACTGTACTTTATATAGAAATTTATATTTATTCATTATTTTTTACTAATAAACGCTTCTTTCTTTCATATACTTACACACTTAAGTCGCGCCCACAAGACACATTCACAAAAGCACCAACAACACCTAGACTACACACACGCGCGCGCACGCAAAGAGAGAGAGTGAGAGAGAGAGTTTGAGGGGGAGTAAGAGAGAGTGTGTGTGTGTGAGAGAGAGAGAGAGAGATTCAGACCAGGAAATTGAAGGAGACCAAATCAAAACAAAAAATACTTAAAGCTCCTATAACATTGAATAGTTCGAAATCAAAACTTATCATATTAAAATATATTCAATAAAATTTGAATTTTAGCTATCCCTGCTAGCCATTGTGACTCAAGATGGGTTGAACTAAAGTAGTAGATACCAAGCTCTTTAGCACAATGACTACATAACTTTATGGCGTAAGGAGATAGATAGATTAATAAATACAATTAATTACAATAATGACGTAACAATGTAGTTTACATTTTGACCTTTATAACAGTTTAGCGGACGCTTAGGATGGAAAGGATAAAATATGCAGAGAAAAAAGAAGGAAAAACTGCAGCTAGAGGAGAAAGTTAGAGAAAGATAGATATGTTTAATTCTTTTGTACCTGTAAAGAATATTAGGATCGTAACATCGACCTAACTACTTTGTAGAGGAGGAATTTTTTCTGTTCAGTCATCTTCGAGTAGTGAGAGTAAAAAAAAAAATTAGTCCTGCAATTAGTTTTCCAGAATTTGTTCTGAACTTGTATTTAAAAAAATGAATTTGTTGTCCAATGTTAAGCCGAAACACTTGACATTAGAGTACGTCTAAAGGGATTAGAGGACTGTTATGTCTAATTTGTCTGTTGAGAAAAGGTCTGCATTTGTCTGTAAAGAGTATGGCGTTAGTCTATTCATGGTTTATTATGATTTTATATTTAGTGTAGTATTTATTTAGTTTGTCTATTGCGAAAGTAAGTCTGTTGGTGATAGTGTACAATGGCACGTCATCAGTGTACAGAGCAAGATTGACATGAGGAGGTTTAGAGGGAGAATTTATGTATTTGATGAACAGGATGGGACCCAGGTCAGACCTAAAGGAACGTTTGCTGCGATTGGATAGAAGTATGAAGAGGCAGAGTTTAGGCTACAGACTTTTTGTTGGAGAGGTATGAGAGAAGGAGTTTGAGATATAAAGGAAAACTGTATTCAATTAGACGGAAGAAAAGTCCAGTACGCCAGACGGTGTCCATGACTTTTTAAATGTCGAGCAGAATCATGCCAGTTTTTTTTTTTTTTGTGGTGGAAGTTTTGTATGATGTCGTCTACAATTCGTGTTAGATGAAGTTTAGTGTTCGTTAGTTAGTATGTTGCTTGCGTTGAGATGATCTTTGCATCCAGCTAGGTGTATTTTTTTCAAGGATTTTGATGACGGAACTTAGTAAAGAAATTGGACGGTAGCTGGAAGGGAAAGAGGGGTTTTAGACGTAAGGAGATTTTGTAAGACGATTTCTGCCCGAACCAGAATCTGTTTTTTTTTTGGCAGAAAGCACTCTTAAGTTTGGGAAGAAATCGTAAGGCAGATAAGCAGCTTCAAGATAAATTTGTTAACCTAAGAACCAATTTTGACCTACCTTCATTCTTTAGAGCTCTGAATCTACTACTCAGTTTACACTTGTAATTCTGAAACACGAGCAATATTCAAGTGTGATCATTTCTAATAATTTCACAAATTACGAGTATAATGAGGTGTTCAACAAAAATAAATAAATAATGAACTATTTAAATTCCAACTCTAACTAGGAGTAAGAGAAAGTAACAACTTTTTTTTCAATGGCAAAAAAGATATTAAAAACAAAATCATGATTCCTGGATAAAAGTAAAAAATGACAATCACATATGTTTTAACATGAGATTATCTAGAATTAACTCATCAAATGTATCAAAAATTGATAACGACCAGGAAATTCAATTTATGAACTAATTTTAGGCATGAAATATTTGCATCCTTTCTCTTCAAGCTATGACCTTAAACACCTTTAATGTGCTTCCAACGTCCATAATGATAAAAATAAGATATATGGAGACGAGTTTCAAAAATAAAAATGAAATACGGTTTTTATAACACTCTTACACATAAATATAGCCTATGCTATTTTACTCATAAATGACCACACGGCTATTTGCCTGATATTTAAAACTCTACAAATTTTTACAAAACTTCAAGAATACGTTCTATACGCCTTATCGCAATTACATTTTTAACATATATACATCAAAATTGCCTAAGACCAGTTCATACGTTAAGATCATACTTGATAAATGAGCTGATTCTTGTTTGTCCTTTTCTCTTTGTCTATTTTGAACTTAATTTATTTGTTTATAG
Organism: Rhodnius prolixus; assembly: GCA_000181055.3. Classification (NCBI taxonomy): domain Eukaryota; kingdom Metazoa; phylum Arthropoda; class Insecta; order Hemiptera; family Reduviidae; genus Rhodnius; species Rhodnius prolixus. Next base: position 161,822 of record KQ034186.1, on the reverse strand, counting down.
GCCAATATAGATCATTTATTTATACAATTGCCAAACGGTTTGACAATGAATATATCATTCAGTGGATATGGCTTGCCTGTTCAGCCTTATAGTGCTGCTAAATGGTCGGGTATTGACAGGCCTATCCAGTATCATTGAACTCATTTCATGGAAGAAATGTTTGTATCCTTCCCCTTAAAGTGTGTCCTAAACGCTTAACGTCGTGGATATGGATGGATACCTCTTTAGCAACCCTGTATATCTTTTTAAATATTTTTTTGTTTTATTATTCAATTATTTTCGCAGATAACTGAAGTGAACAAATAAACTGGCCAGAAACAATCACACGGACACTCCGTCACACACGCAAACAGAACTAACGTTGACAAGTGATCTTACATTGCAAATTCAGTGTCTCCAAAAACAAAAATTAAAATTAAATAATATTAGAGAATAACTCGAAATAGCGCCCAGCTCATTAACATTATAGTAGAAACAAACATAGATAGATTTTAAATAACTACTAAAAATTTCACGACAGCATTATATATATATATAATATACATAGAAAGGTATATATATATATATACATATATATATATATAACATTTTCAATTGTGTAATTTGGCACCTAATCAAAATGATATATATTAATAAATAACCAAAAAAATATATATATAACAAAAATAAACTTTTAATTCTTCTTGCCTAAAAGCTGGCAATAGATTTAAAGCTTGCTAGGATTTAGTGGTGTCACCAGTCGTGGGTGACACGAATTCATCTGCTCGTTTATGATCATTTAAAGCGTGCAGTGTATAGTTGTCGAATGGTAGATCCGATTTTCGTCTCAGCAGTGGCTTATCTGGATTGAATCCCTTCATACGGACCTATTGCATGGAAAACATTTAAAATACATTTACACTGTTCTTTAGTACTGTTATTCCTTCCTAATTGAAATATTGGATCAATACTTTTCCAATTTTTTTCAGCTAAACATGCAATATTGTAGGGGAGTTTACTCTTGGCTTTACGAATGTAATATGAAAAAAAAAAATGAAAGGTTATAATAATATGACTGTTGTACAATATAGAAAGTATGTGCTAGTAAAGTACGGTGTCAGAAAACAGCGTCTAATGGGAGATTAATTTCTTTAGTTTTTATGTTATGCTAATTGAAAGTTCTTGCACTAGTGCCCATTTAACACTCGTTATTTACCCGATTTAAATAACAAATAAATAAATAATTTCAATAATTCACATAAACTGTCTGGTAGGACAGTTTGATTAGAGTTGGCCGCTGAAAAATCGATATCTCAAAAAACACTAGACTTGGAGAATTTTCTCTTTTTTCTAAAAAAGATATTTTCAAAACATTCTTAATAACAAAATATATTTTCTATTATAAGCTTTTTTTTTTTTGCAACATTTTTATTATTTCATGAAATTAGCTCTAACGAAAATGTTTAAACTTTTTATACTATTTACCCACCTAAACACTCATTTCTTTTTTAAAATGTTCTCCTATGAAAATTGGTTTTTGGAGTAATTCTTTAGGGACAGTACCACGTAAGTTTTATTTAAAACACTTCTTATTACAAATGTTAAAAAAAAATCTGAACTATAAGGTGCTAGCGAAATAGAATTTTGCGGTAACTTTATTTGCAAAATTACCTCGTTCGCTTCAGCCTCAACTCTTTCTAACGACAGCCGCTCAACTTGCAGATCAATACCTTCACTTTCTGTATGATTTAATCCATTATCTGGGAGGACTGGAGGAATTCTATCCTCGGGAGGTTGGTAGTTCGGATTTTTCATTGCTAACTGCTCAACTTTACCCCAGATACTATCTCGATCTTTTTGCTTGTCTTTCTCCCTGTAAAGTTAATAACCAAATTTATACAATCTAAATTATGAATCATACTTTCTGAATGGCGAAATAAAAATATAAGAATTACATATGTGCAGTTAGTATCAAAAATTAAGAAAAAAGTGGTTGCAGTTTTCCATAAAATTTAAAAATAAAAATTCTGTAAAAATCACCCTTCCAAGATAACCAACGTTCTTCAAACTTTGTACATCAATGCTTCAATTAAGTTTCTATTATGTAACAGATAAGGCCGAAATTGAATCGAAAGAAATTGAGCACTCATTCAGAGCGTGTAAAAACGGAAATCTCGTGGCCTCGGCGGAATTCAAGGAGTTTTTCAAATACCTCGAAATTATTTGCTCAATTTGAATTCCCTTGGACTGGTCTGAGGTTTTAAATGTCCGAAGTTGCAACCTCGTAAAAAAAAAATCTCGTATAGTAGCAGCAGTTCGGTGAGCCTGAGGCGCAGGCAGGTTTTGCAGTAGACGATAGCTGCTGTTACAATGTCTTTAAGTACTATTTATAGAACTTAGGCGTGCTTTTGATGGAATGTAATCACGCCTAATTAGCAAAAATTATATCATAAATGTCTTATCCAGTAGACTAATAAAAATTCAAACTATTATACCGCCTCTAATATAATCAATCAAGTTCTTGGCCGGTATTTTTAAGTTATGATTAGGAGATCCGAAAATAAAATTCGAAAACTCCAAAAAAAAATCAATGTTTTGTAAACAAAATCTGAAAACAAGATAAATATACTTGTGTGTATAATACATCACGCTCAAAGATACTAGTGTCTTACTGGGAAAACCGCAGAGAAAAAAGACCAACCACACCTCAAAACAAGTACCAGAGTTTCAAGTTTCCGTCCATTAAGGACATCAATATAAAGGTGTACGTGAACATATCGGACCCTCTGTTCACTGTAATTACGAATTATGTGGTTTTTTCTTCCCAAGAAGTACAAATGAATACCAGAGTTTCAAGTTTCCTCAAAACAAGTATTTCTCAAAAGTTAAGGTGATAAATGCAAAACTACTATAAAATCGTAAAAGCTTATTAAATCTTACTTTTGCTTTTCCTGTTTAAATTGATGGGTACACTCGTCCACAAGCTTGTGATTCATTTCCATGAACAACTTCAATGCATTATATATGAGCCCATGAATCGTCCTGCAAATCATTATACTTTAAGAGGATAATTAAAAAATATCATTTTCAAACTAGCAAGTTCCACGGATTTTATAACCCACCCATACAGTTTTGATGTTTACAAACACGATATTATATAATTTTAAACTGTACAGTGTTTCTGCACTATCAGGTCTCCTTCAAGTAGACAGTTTTATTGTTAGCTCTTTTACAATAATCATGACTTATGTCTTCAGTAATAAATGCAAAAATGCACTGCTTCTGAAACTGTGCAGGATATAATGAAATGTAAAGCAACGTGTATTTGAACAGTATACTGCCCGGAGTCAGTTTCCCAAATATAGAAGTGATTGATTACTGCCTTAGAATGAAAGAAAGGATCAGGGGCCATCATGTGACTTATACTAAGCTTTTGGGGTTTGATGGCATATCAAATTTAAACGTTCGCAAATTTACTCGTTCACACGCCGCAGGACTAGCACGGTCAAACAGGTAGGTATCTCTTAACTGATGGAAAGTTAATGTAGGAGAGTTTAAGTAACAGGCAGATTAAAGTTAGCGATTTCGCAGGCACAAAAGTGGCTAAAGGACAGGACATAACACACCGGTTGTCAACGGCTGCTAGGGATGAGGGGAACCTTTCGACTCCGCTCTTAAGGATTATAACCTGTTTTAGGATGAGTGGAAAAGAATATGTCTAGGACTAGAAACAAATCATAAAAGTACCCAAAATTTTTACGGACAATGACGAATTGAGGCGTACCTAAAGAGATTTAAGATTATACAATCAGCCGCGTGTTCCTGTGATTCCAGCTCCAAAAGGACATAGGTCCATATTTCTTTCGAATGTGTCTCCTAAGAAAGAGAGATAGAGCTAAATTGATTAGAACCTGCTCACCTCTAGTGTTTCATGGTCTCGTCCTAAAGAAGAATACGTTAAAATGCAACGTGTAAAATGTTTTGAGGAATTTATTAACAGTCTGGGCTTTTTGAACTTGATCTAATTTAACTTTTTGTCCTCGTTTTTAGTCTAAATCATTTTAATTTCATTTATTGGAAAACTTTTTCATTTCTTTTATTATTAAATTTATTTTATTTTTAATTATACCAAATTTTATTGATATCTTACACTGTTAATGTAATATTCAAATTATCCATGTGTATGTAAATAACATGTAATATTTATGTATATATAATTCGAAATATGAAGGAAATGTAAAACTCTAAAACATTATCACCTTATATTTCCTTTTAAAATACAGTAAAAAAGCAGCAATAGTGTGCAATTGAAGAGGTAGATGAGTACTATATGATTGTATGATTACAGGGATTACGCCAATAGGTTAGTAGATACAGCAATTCGAAATATGAAGGAAACGTAAAACACTAAAACTTTCTCACATTATATCATTAAAAATACAGCTAGAAAGTTGCAATTGTGCCCAATTGTAGAGGTAGATGAAAACTATAATTGGCCATATTTTTTGAAAGATTACAGTGTAACTTTATGTTTGGTAAACTTCATTTTCGAAAAAACTATTCGTAGGTGTAAGTTGATCCAAATCTTCTTGTTCTATATTTCTCAAATTAGTATATTTTTCTTTTAAAAAAAACTATTTTTCATTCTGATGTTTCAATAATGCGTTTTAGTTCTTTATTACATTATAAGTAAATCATATCCATTTAGAGGTAATATACAAATTTTGTCAAATTAAGATGAATCTCGCGGGCCATAAAATTATTAATGGCGGTCCGCGGGCAGCGGGTTGGCCACCCCTGATCTAAACTCTAAAATCTAAAATGTTACATTAAGAATAACGCTTATTGCGTTTTAATACTTACTTATTCCAGTGTGTTTTAGAGTTCCTGTACAGCGATGGGAACATAATAGGCAGAATTGTAAACGCATTGTCACTAATAAGAGACATAATGTATTCGTTATTCCAATAATAGAGTGCCCTCTCTGCCACCTAATTTTCATAATTAAAATTGAATTAAATACCTTTTATGAACAAAAATAAGAATCACTGGGCAAGAAAATTAAAATACAATCTTTAAAAAGTAACTGTTTATTATGATTACTTTTTTTTGGCACAGCGACATTAGCACGTTTTTCTTCTTTTTATAATTATTATTATGACTATTATTAATTTTTTTATTATTTTATTTTGATTTATTTATTTTTTATTATTTTTTTTTTTTATAATTCGAAGTATGAAGGAAATGTAAAACTCTAAAACATTATCACCTTATATTTCCTTCAAAAAATACGGTAAAAAAGCAGCATTGTGTACAATTGAAGAGGTTGATGAGTACTATGATTGTAAATATTTTTACAGGGATTACTGGCGTAATTCACCTATTGGCATAGGTCATTAGATACAGTAATTCGAAATATGAAAGAAATGTAAAACACTAAAACTTTAACATCTGAGGTTATTGGCGCCGGGAGCTTTTTTCAGTGCACTGCCGGCCTCCGGACAGTGTTCTCTCGTTACAGACAACACTGTCCATCACCGGGTAGTGAGCTGTAAGAAGCTCCTAGAAAGAGAAAATCTAAGTGTCAGCAGCTGGATTCGAACCCGGGACCTCCGCGTGGGAGTCCAGTACGCTAACCGCATAGCTAATCTCTTCCATAATAATTATTATTATTCTTTTTATTATTATTCTTGTTTATTTAGGGGTTCCATTTTCGACCAGAGGCAAGTTTAGCGGAATATTTTGCTGCTAAAAGTAAAGTCGCTATCCCACAGGTTTTGAAAATTCTAGTAAAATATAAGTACAATACATGGAAACCGAAAATTTTGCTATTCAATTCTCTTATTTCACCTGTTTCACTATATTATTCTGAAATATGGGATCTCCCTTACACGGATGTTATCAAAAAAATTCAATTTAGATTTTTTAAGCTATTATTAAATTTGCCCTTCATACCGCCGATCTCTATATTAGTTTAAAAACTTGTCAGTACATTTGAAGTCTATTGTTTTTAAGAGCTTTAAAATGGTGACTCAAAAAAGTAATTGAGTAAAAAGAGTAATTTTTTGCAGGTGGGCTTTACGTCCAACTACCAATTAGGTGTCGTGGACGGAGGCGACTAGCAAACATACAACATACTTAACTGTAAATTTCTTGTATTAACTGTTAAATAAAATCCAAGGCCTAAGACCGGGAATCGAACCCAGTACCACAATACATATTAGCTTTACAGGTCTCGCCTCTAACTGCTCGGCTACCGTGGCGCCTATTATTTTAATTATTAACTTTGAGAAATATGAATAACATGTTTTACATTTTATTTTGAAAAAAACATGTTTTATGAAAAGTTTATATTTTATTATGTTAAAAAAAAAAAACTACATAAATCACAGTATACAACTATGTGTCATAATATTGACTAAGTAGAAATTACCTGAAAATGTGGACTTGAAACACATTTAGCTAGTTGCATGAACAATGGCACCATTACTTTTTGAAATTCACCGGGTTCGATCACATCCAATATCTCTTCTAGTTCATTAAGGAACATTACCTGCAAAAATTTCGAGAAAATTAGAAAAGAAAGGCTGACATTATGGATTCTCCTCTGTAGATTCCCCCTTCTGAGATCGATCAGGAAAGGCGATATCTGGACATCAATAATACGCCATTATATGGAACAATCGAAGAACTTCTGCGAGAATGAGAATGAAGACTATGAGTCCAGGCCAACAAAATGTTTGGTTCAGACGCCGTATATTGGGAGCTATCTAAGTAATCAAAATGAATTAATTGATTAAAAAAGGAAAGATTCAGCAAAACCCTTTATAAATCCGTAATCGTTTTGAGGGATCAGCAACATCGATATTAAAGAATTCAGAAAGGAAGAGGTTCCAAAGAAAGCATTGCTCTAGAGAACTCTGCCAGCACTGAGGCAGGCTCAAAATTGTCTGGCCAGCTTCTTCCCCAGAAGAGCACATCACAGATGAAGAAACCAAGTGCGCTATTCTTAAGAACTCTCTCAGGATTTAGCCTTTCGATAAACAAAAACGAGAGTGCTAATAGCTGACAAGTTTCCTGATGAAGCATTCTGCGGATTCTGTGGTAAGCAGGAGGCTCCAATGTAGCACGCCAATGTCTGAAAATCAGTTCCGTATAGCAAGATTACAGACAGAAAAAAAAAAACTGGTGTGAAACACTCACACAATTTTCTCTTATTACTATTTCCATAGCTGAAATAAATCAGATTTTCTTCAGACAATTTTATACTATTACTTCAGACAGTACTGTACTATATATCTCCTTAACAAAAACTTATAACAGCTTAAAAAAAGTTAAGTATGGGTTGATTAACCATTAAATTCTGTTTTGGACGAGTTAAATTTGGAATTTATGGCACTCATGCGCAGACTCTCTAAAGCTTCATTTAGGCACGACTCGATGGCATTTACGTGGCCTCGATAGCCAATTCACTAAATCGTCTGCATATAACACCGGGAACCTCAAAGCAATTAGCATTTAAAGAAAGGCGTACTTACCTCTTTAGGTGAATGTGTTTTGGGCCAAAATTTCAGTAGGCACTTAATGACAGGTTCAGTGAGCGAGGGATCTTTCTCCAGAAATTGTACTACACAATAGGCCAGCTGTGGGTGATATACAGACAGCGATTTAACTTTATGAAGAGGAAGAAGCACTTTTAACAGAAATATCTTGTGTTCTTCCTTCAATGGCAGAGCAAATCCGTTGATAATGCTAAAAAAATTAATTTCATAATCAAATCATTTGGCAATGCAATTATAAACAACAAAATCTGATGTGAACACCCAAAATACTTTCTACTACAACAATCTCAAGGTTCTAACTGATTTATTTTAATTCAATTTGGAATTTTTGGAACATATTTAATTCTTATAGAAATTAAAGTTAGTGAAATTATCATTACATTGAAATATCACTTCTAGAGGAAATCTATCCCCTAATCCATTTTAAAAATTCCAAAAGTGAATTTTTTTAGAAAACTGACACAAGTAAAAGTGGAAGATTTACACACAAACGTCACAAAAATGGTGATTTTTTTTTTTGCAAAATCAATAATTCAATATTCCTTCAACAAATATAACGTACTCAAGAAGTTGAGAGAAAATTGGAGAAGTCTTTTTCGAGAAATGTATGAAAAGTGAGAACTCTACTCAGAAAGCAGTACTTCTGATTAAGGATTTACTACAAATAAGAATTCTAGCAACACATTTAACCATACTTAATAACAAGTACTATTTTTATAATCGAAGGTTAATTTGCTTAGTTTCAAATAGGGTACAATAGAAAATTTTGAAAGACCAACTCTAACAGATAAGGGAAGTTTATTTATAAGATATCTAGTTGTATTGGTTAATACCTAATTCAGATATAAGGATTATCTGTTTGTGGGTTCAAAGGGTTGTTAAAGCTTATTCACATTATCTTTTTCAACAGTGCAGTTGTGTGTGAAATTGTAATTTGGAGTAAATACAATACAATACAAACTATATGAATTCAGTCAGTATTCCCTTACTGCCTCACGCCCGTTTCCACGTGCAACTCCATATATGTATACCATATCGGCGTACTCTACGTCAGTGTAACTGTTGCGGG
>KQ034186.1:135612-153202 GCA_000181055.3 Rhodnius prolixus | reverse complement strand
ATCTCAACTTCGAAAATTTGAGACGTTCGCAATAGTGAATTCTTTTTCTATGAGTAGACGTGTCCTTTTTATCTTTCTAAAATAATTTTTGTTCTACCTTTTGCACTTGTGTAATTGTGCATAGATCTTCCAAATTAACTGTTTTTAAACAATCCTAATTTTATCATAAATTATATTAGTTAAATATCCTTGAAATATAATATATATAATAATAACAGCTCATAATGCGCTAATTTGGAATCCTTGGCAAATGTTCCAGGCAAAAACTACAACAATAAAAGAAGCCTTAAAGAGATGGGAAGAAATCAATCAAAAAAGCGCTTCAGAAGCTACAGAAGTTGATTTACAGTTTCAATGGTTGCCCATAGAGAAAATGGATAATAGTTTGTCTCAGTTAGTTAAATGCGAGTGTGTACCTTGTTTAATTTTGCTGTATTTCTTGAATTTATGCTGGTAAATGTTAGCTATATTTGCTTAATTTTCAAGTGAAAGGACAAATTTCATGTCTGTGTTTTTAGGAAGTTATCACTTTCTACAAATATGATTGAAAAAATCAGTGGTCTTTCAGGACTGAAAAATCTAAAAATTATATCTCTAGGAAGGAACTACATTAAATCACTCGGCGGTTTGGTAAGAAGAATAATTACAGTTATTTTGAAGTATTGAGTTTGTGTGGAATACATGTTGGCATAAGCCAAATATAAATATATTTATTTATATATTCATATAAATGAATGTTTGATGTTTTAATTGGGTCGTTTGGCCAAACAAACGACAGTAGTTTTGAGGGCTGCTGGATTCAGAAAGAATTATTTTACATTTTACAAAGGGCAATTGGAATTCTTCTGCATCTAATTTTCATTGATGAATACATACAGATAATTGTATGGAATCTCGGAACCGTTGAAATTATATAGCGAAAAACCTGCTGGATTCGTAGTAATAAAATATGAAGTTAGCGGTTTCATTAAATCGCTTTATATTTGCAATTAGCTTATTCAAGAAAATCTTTAGATGCGTTTTTGAGGGAATACGGTTTTGTAAAATCACATTGAAATACTTGAAATCAAACTGAAAATTCTCGCAGTGCTTTTAAATTTCCATTATTAGTTGAATGTTGATTTGTACCAGAACTTTAGAGAAATGCTAAAAGTTTAGTTCCCTCAAAACCACCCTTGAAAAATCCGAAGAAAATATTCCAAATAAAATTATTAAGCCTTGACAATATGACCTATTATAAGAAGTTACAAGAAAATCGTTGATAACTAAACCGAAATTAAGTTTAAATTTAATCGCATTAATTTCTTTTGCTAGAAGTAACAGAAAATAAATTAACTGATTTTACAGGAATGCGTTGGCGAAACATTAGAACAACTTTGGGTGTCCTACAACCTAGTAGACAAATTAAAAGGTGTTGGTGCATTAAAGAAATTGAAAGTGCTTCATATGTCGAATAACCTGATTAAAGATTGGACAGAATTTCAAAAACTAGTCGATTGCCTAGAACTTAGAGAGCTTTCTTTCGCTGGTAATTTAATGTTATTAGTTTAACAATTAATGTATGATTGCTTAATTTTATTCTTCAAAACATAAACTCGCGCATTCTTACCATTTCATTTTTACTATGGCATTTGTGATTCAGCGAGTGTAGAGGGACGGTAACGTAAGTGTAGAAATCTACACCAAACTGATTAATCTATTTTTTATGATCTAACGGATGAAAGTCCGGAACTAGTCAGGGATACAATAAAAATACGCGCTACGACGGATATATCAAAGAGTCATCCAGCTCTGCAGACCAGGCCACATTTTCAACACACTTCTTAGCTTTGTAATCCATAGCACTCGTGCCAGTTTTAGGGAGGGAATCATTTAGATAATTTTTACACTCTGATCTAGTTCTCTGTGTTGCGTACAGGCAGAAGAAGTGGTAATCTTGTTTTTAAAATTATTGTAGATCATTATACCAAACTTTTGTGGACTGATCTGAAAATGTGATATAACTGTTTAGGATCGGATTAATTTGATTTGGTAATATTAGTTACTTAGAGATAAGAAAAATGATTCTGTGTTATTTTTTCATTGTAATTATAGCCTGCTTTGAAAAAATGAATATTTTCTAGGTAATCCTTTATGTGAATCATTGGAGGAAGGAGTGTGGCGTGTCGAGGCAGCCAGGCGAGTACCTCAAATACAGAAACTTGATGGAGAACCTGTTATCAATGATATCAATACAAATATTGAGAAATAAAATGGAAAACGTTTAATAAATTTTATGTTCATGTTGTAGCTTGCGAGAAACAATGATCAAACACGATTCATTTAGAAAAATAATCAATATTTCATCCATAAGATAACGTCGTAATTCTATTTAAATAAACACTTCGGATGTTTTTCCTCTTTTATGGGGCTCTCATAATTGTTTTAAATATAGTAACTCATATATGTACGTATATAAAAAAAAAGTTTCATTCCTCTACGAAATGCAAATCATTTCCCTTCACGTATTTCTTAACGAGCAGTGCCCATTTTAGAATAAAAATTCTACATTATGAAAAAATTTGCAGGAAAAAAAAGACGATAATTGAACAACTTTATGAGAGAGTAATCTTTAAGTAAATAAATTGTAAATAATATAAAAATACGTTTTTAAGAGTATTAATACATATATAAAATATTTAGTATGGTTTCTTCAAAAAAGTGGTTTTTAGTAAATATTGTGTGTGTGTGTGTGGAGGGGTCTGATTATCTCAGAAACTAAAAATCACAGCTTCAGCTTGATAAGTTTTTTTTTTTTAAAAAAAAATTCAATAACCGTTTTTAATAGCATATTTTTAGTCAAAATTCGCCAATTAGATGTGAGTCTTTGCTGAAATCATTATAATAATTGGATTTGGAATTCTGCAAAATGCATGACATTGTTGTTAAATGTATGTGTGAATGGCTGACTAGAATCACTGGACTCCAATAAAAACATTCAGTTCCTCTACAACTCGAGTGAATCAACTTGCTTATTCTGAACATTAATATTCTGTAGTTATCAATAGATATATATGATGCGTAAATGTTGTCTACAATATACTGCCAGCGAACAGTGCACAAGAAAAATCTATCCAAAAGATAAACAAAACTCTCATACAAAAACATTCAGTTTAAATAGTTACAAAAACTAAAAAACAAAACAAAAATTATAATTTTTTTTTTAAAGACACAGCTATCTTTGTACACATTTCCTTGAGCGTAATTGATACTTTAGAGTTCTCAGATGATTTTATTTTACAAATTGAACTCTCGCAGTTTTTAAATAAGTACATTATTTATTGGATGACTATAATTGTCTTTTTAAAGAAATGGCATTACAATTTTTTTTTTTTTTTTAATCAAAAATGAATATAGTGTTTTGATTAGGAAGATGCATTTTATTGCATAAAAATGATTTCCAAAATATCAATAATAGTCCAAAAAATCATTTTCCTTCGGAAATTATTTTTATTTTCACTTTCTTCTTGTAAGAGAAAGTATAGCAACCGTGTAAAATCTGCAAAATTGAGATTTCACGAAAAACCCAATTTTTTTATCTAATAAATGAATACCAAAAATCTAGTGTGAATACTCTCATAACTTTCACGGTAAACTTAGAATTAGTAAACTAAAAACAATATATAACTTTAATATTTACACGTTAAATACATAATAAAATGATACTAGTGAGTAAGCGTGACAATAAAGCATATTCAGTATCTCACAAAAATAATATTCTCTTAGAAAAAGATTCTAAACATATTGACAGGACTAACATCCGTTTAACTAAAATCTTAAGAAACGCTTTGGCGAGACTGCCTAGAGAATTAAAGAAAACTTGGTATTTTTATAGGAAGAAAAAACCTCAAGAACCATTTTCTGTGAAAGCATGCAGCTTCTGGCGTTCGTGGATGAGATAGACGTTGCAGGCAGAAGTTTAAATTTAATATTTAATTTAAATCATTGATTTTCTGAGCACAAGACGAATTTGCCCAAAGAATGGAAAACATCAGAGGTTTTCATTTCGATCCTATCGATTTCAGCCAATGATCCTTATCCACAGAGCTGGGAAAAATTTGTTTTGTGTAAGTGGAGGTTGTTCTAGTTTTCAAGACAGCACAATTGAAAATTACACAATGATGACAACTACGCCTCTGTACGGTTTATGGAGTTCATGTTGTTTGTTTTGTGGACACGAAAGACAGTGTGCGAAACAAAGCATTAACTCCGCATAGCATTGCGAGTAACCCCTCTATTTGGATCAGGCAGTTAAGCAGAAGTCGACAACATAGGGTCTTCCACGAACATATTTGATCCCACACGTACTTCTGATGGAGGGGTAACTCCTGGAAACCACTTGAAAACGTTTTCTGAAAATATGAAAAAAATCAACCTTCCCCCTAAAGCCCTGTGAAAAAATTTTTACGAGAAGTATTTGAAATAAATATGGTAGACCTTTATGCAAGTACGTTTTGTATGAACAAAGTTAAAAGATGATCGTTGGAACCTTTTTGCGAAAAATAGTTTGTTTATCAATTTTTCTCAAAACCTTATTGTTGAGTGCCTAGTTAAAATGTAAAGCAAATATCAAATTTTTGCGATTTTCGGTTTTTGCGTTTACTGAACAACCTACACAAAACGTAGGCTTTTTGTTTCGGGAAACTTCTAAACGTGAATTTCCAATGAGAATTCAATATTCTAAAAATTGTATACATCGCAATTCTTTAAGAATTGAGCCAGATAATAGGGAACCACTTTTTAAACTTGTACAGTTCCGCTAGTTTAATTTAAATATGTATCTTTTTTTTTTTTTGGCTTCCTGTCTTTGCAGTTATTGCAATATGCATCGGTATTGAAATACGCATTAATTGCATCAACTATTTAGTTCGCTTTAAATACATACCCATGACAGCATTTTTGCGGTTTACAAAAAGACGAAGTCCTAAGATTTGGGTGTGGCTACTGAAAAATTAATTGGTTTGTTTATGTTCATATCATTGAATGAATAATATAAAAATATTTATTTTAATTAGATTGAGTTTATCCATTGTTGTGGTACAAAAAAAATTGTTTTTATATATTAAAGAATGAGCAAGGTTGAAAGCTTGAAGTAGAGTAGAAATAATAACCTTCTCAGTGTAACCTGAAAGGTTTGATTGCTTCTTCATTTTGCTCGTTTCGGGTGCTGTGCTAAATGATCCAGGTTCTGCGTTACTTCAATCTCAATTAGTGTAATAACAGTATCTGACCGGTCTTGAAAAACAAAATTTAATGCAATTGTAAGAGGCTTTGTTTATATATATATATATATATTTTTATATTTATTTATTTAAAGTGCCATTAATTAATCTTGGGATGTTTTGCAGTGTATATAATACTTGTAAGTTTGTATTAAGAAAAATTATTTATTAATACATTAAATTATAGTTTGCAATTACAATTTTTAAATTGATTTACAGAAATGATAAAAGTTATTGAATGAACATGACAACAATATGCCTGTTGTTGGAACAAGTTAATTGTATTTTTGCTTATTGTTCAAAGATTGAGGACATGATTTATATGATTTGGTTTGGAATTAATTGTGTTTAGCTTGTAATAAATTTATTTTATATGAATATTAATTATTTTTTCTTTATGTATATATATCTCAAAATTATTGTTGCTTAGGAAATCATTCTTTAGAGTTTAAGTATCTAATTTATTGGAATTAGTTTTGAATAGTTATAAGTTTAGTGGCATTAACAATGGAGAAATCTAATGATAAACAAGAGAAAGATCCTTGCCTGGATGAGGTGAGTTTTGATTATTGTATTTTGTGATTATAAGGGATAGATTTTAAAGATTTACTACTGTTGAACTAACATTATCAACATCTGGAGTATTTTCATTTGTGTAATTCATTTTTTTTAACATATCTGAAAATCACAATCTTACTCTTCTGCGTTATAAAATCCAGTCAAATTCGTAATCATTTATGTTCACAAGATGTCAAGATATGATCGAAAATAAATTATTTAGATAAACTTATAATTCCACTATTTTTACTGGTACGGTAGTTCTAGTGTTATTAGGTTAAATAGAACGCTCTATTATTTAAATTAAAGTTGAAAGGTAAGGTTTTGAGAGACTTGTTTTTTAATCTAAAATGTAAGGTCTATTGCTTGGAGACAAGTGTTTGTCGCTTCGATTTCCCTTTTGTTGTAGCCCACATCCGTCTTGCCATACAAATATTCTTGATCTAATTTTTTATTCATTTTATTTTATTTGCTTAATTTATTTATCTATTATTTTTTATCGAAAATTTGAACCTAACATTGCCAGGCCGGGGAGAATTTCTACAGCTACATCCACTTCGTTTCTTCTTTATCCTTACAAAACTGAGGAGCTTTATCATAATAAAAGATTGTGCCTCTCCCTTTCTTATGAATTTGAGACGATTATGATCAACCTGGCTGCAATATCGCTCAGTGTCAAATGTTTAATTTAAAATTATTATGCACAAGAACTCAAAATATCCCTCAAGCTGCACAAAATTTTCTTCTATCTATCATGCTTGGTTTTGCAATAGAGTACATGTTCATCTGGACCGGCTAATTTCCTAAGTTCTTTGGGTGTCATCCATTCTACACCTCCACTACTTTTTAGCCCATAAAAATGTCAGAGAAGAAGCAATAACTAAATGCTTACCTAATCTGGCAAGTTATGTTCGCATCATTTAAAGGAGTGGTTTGTCATATAGCATATTTGCATGCGCCCATAGATTTCATTGCATATATTTTCAAGTATTGCATAGTATATCACGACAGTGTACTAGATAGCCGGTTTGCTATTGAGTTGAATATCTCCTCCGTTCGAAATTTTGCGAACCATCTTTCTATCGTACGTACTGATATTAGCGTCCTCTCCAAAAAATCGTTTCAACTTTTTTACAATCAACGTTGACTTTGGGAGAATCTCAAACAGAATGAAAGAAAACATATTTTCCATCTCGTTATTTAATTCTTATCAATTTTATACAGGACAATAAACCTATAAAAACAATAGGTCCCTGGAAAACGAAAATGATTTAACAAACAAAACTTATTATTAAACGTATACTTATGGACTTTAAGTTTCAGCCAAGAAAATAAATTTCCCTTGCAAATAGACTAAATAAACATACTTCTTATTATCCCGGGTAGTTTAGTAAACGTATGTTATTTATTTTAATATTTAATGATTAGTAAAAAAAAAAGAAAGTAATTTATGTATTCATTATTCCATTTATGGGAACGTTTAATTTATTAAATTCTCACTCAATATACTCGTTGTTGCTCAGTAACGAGGTAAATTAGATGAAAGAGCTTGCAAAATTTAAGCTAATTAACATCGAATATCTATTTTTTTTTCTCTCTCTTTTTCTAAATGAAGTATTATTCTAATGGGGTGTACACAAAAAAAATATATAAAATTATAGTATTGTTTCGAATTCAGTGTATTTATTAAATTTTGTATTTTTAAATATCAATATCAACACCTAGTGACCTCCAAGAGCCTTCTTTCTTTCTAATGTCTGTTACCTTTATTCAATTTACTTTACGTTCGGAATACTGACCGCATGAAATGTAAATTTATAACTTTTTTCCATAAAATTTGTGATTTTTCTGTAAACTCCTGGCCTGCGGGCAGTGTTCTCTCGTCACAGACAGCAATGCCCTATCACCGAAGAGAGCTATAGAAGCCTTTAGGAAGAGAAAAGTTTAGGGCCCTCCGTTTAAGGTGAACAAGAGTCCTCCGGCGTGCTAATCCAGCGCAGTACCATTCAGTTAATCCCCTGTCCTGTTATTTGACTTGCTAATTAAATTACTAATTGAATTTGTGTTTTCAACAGCTAGATGTGACCGCAACTGATAGAGCAAATGACTCCTTGACCAGAAGCTCTAATGTGCCACCACCAACTCCCATTAATAAGCTTAAACTTAACAATACACCACATTTAAAAAAGGATAAGAGACAACACTCTTCGCGATTTAATATTTCAAAAAATCGTGAGCTGCAAAGGCTTCCATTGTTGAAAGGTACGTATTATGTACAATGTTTTTTCAAATAATCCAGAGATTTATTTTTTTATTTCCTCTTACGCTAATTAAGAAGAAGTATTTTGATCGTCAAATTTGAAAATTGAGTTTTCTCGGATATTCAGGTTTTAAGATTAAATTAATATTGAAGGGTCGTGCAACGTACTATTTCTGCAATTATTTATTTCAAATGCTAATTTATAAACTTACTTTAGTAATACAGTAGAATGTCATTTTTTAAATATTAAAATTAAAATAGAAGGGTTATTCTATTTGCGCTTCCAAATAATGCCGAACGTCGCTAAAAACATTTTTTTACTACACCATATTCAAAACATACTTTTCCAACGAAAACATTTTTTCGAAAATTTAATACAATCATAAAACTATCCAATTACACTCAACCAATTTCTCTTATTGCTATTGTCCTAACATAAATTTTCTTCATATTCCGAGGATTTGACTATTTTTTTTAGTTTTAGTTATATTATACTGTTTTAAAACCGTGTATAGACTGATGGGACACAAAGAAACCTGCTCCAACCCCTTCCCCAAGAAACACACTTAAACAAGTTTTCCTTAAAAACAAAAAAATGAAGTTTAAAGGAGCTATTTTTCATCACGACTTATGTTAATACTTTAGTTTTAATTTATAAAATTAGTAGTAAAAAATTGTGTGTATTTTAATTATATAATTTGTTGTATTTCATTTAATAAGTAATATTTAAGTGAAATATTAAGATTTCCTATTTATTTGTGTGTAAATCGGCGTTTGCCCGTATGAAGTAATAAATAAATATAAAATCTCAAAGAAGTATACAATCCATTCTTCAGTAAGGTTATTTTTATTCAAGTTTTTGTTTTATCTCAGAATCTAAGTAGTTCATTTAACTCTTTGTTAAGTATACTGGTTGTGGGGCCGATATTAGATTGTTGTGGCAGTTAACAGCCCCTTTACTTGAAAAATGTTTTATAATAAAGTGTAGATCAATGTGTGAGCAATGAGTGTACTAGCTTTAAGAAAAGGAGCCGCTTTAGTGAGAATATCAAAAATATTGAAAAACGATTCAGTAAAGTGGTTCCGTGTGAAGTTTTACTAAACAGAAATGGGCATATACTGTAACGGAACTTTAAAGAAGGTTAGTTCCAAAAATAACTTAAAATCATTGTTACATAGAGGATTGCCTAACTTCATCGATCTCCCAGAAAAATAAGATAAATTGGCCTTGAAAGTGTGAGGTAAAAGGATATACCAACATATGTAGAGTTTTTCGTCAAAAACGTTGAAACAATTCCTTCAGTAAAATGGGGTTAACGGTTGACCCAAAACTGAATGTCTGGTACTTGGAAGAATGTACATTTAATATAAAGTTTGTGCGTCCTCCGACTTTCCATTTTACTTTCTCTTGCGTATTACTCGAGTGTTCTTGGTTATTTCGAGAAACCACCATTGCTTGTGAAAACTAAAGTTATGTTTAATGGTGAGGCACGAAAATGAAGCTTCATATGCTGTAATTTTTTTTTTTTTTCATGGCATGTCTACATCTGAGATCATTGGCGCCCAGAACTTTTTTCAGTTCACTGCCGGTTTCTGGACAGTGTTCACTCATTAAGCCAGTACTGTCCATCACCGGTGTGGAAGCTGAAAGAAGTTCCTAGGAAGCGGTAATACTGTTATTATTTTTTTTATTTACCATAAAGGATAAAATACTTTGCTACAAACTTAACATTTTTTCGTCAGCTCTGATCTGACCTTCGTCAGGTTGATGTCGCTTCTCTATGTGTCAGAAAGTTACCGCTGCAGTGTTGAAGTACGTACTACTACCTTCGTTTTTTTCACGTTATTGGTTTGGTTCAACTTTTTAAACTTTAATTTATTTGTCGTCTTTAAATCAACGCTTTTCTCGTCATATTACAAAATAACCATAAATTTATCGATTAAAACATAAAAACTTCATCAAGAATGTACAACATTGTGCATACAACATGGCGTCTCAATGTTTCCTAAAAGTGTGGTCTGCAAAAAGGCAGATATGTTAGAAAGTAGTTGTTGTTGCTTGCAGCGGTAAATATGGTATTGTGATTCATTTTCAGTGCGTAGAAATGAGGCAAAGTAAAAAGAAAAGAAATAAGTGTGAACAGCTGCACTGGCTATGCCAACAATGTGACTAGTGAGAGGGTAGTGCCCTCATTAGTAACTTTTAAAAATCTTATGTTGACTATTTCTTGTTTGATAAGAAATAAAAGATTTAAAAGAAAAGGTTTGCACATAAAGTGACCGTGTCAGCTAACGTGATTGCACACCTATTTTATCGACCATCATTACAGAAATATTAAAAATATCTGAAAATCAAATAACTTTAAATTGGATATGTGATATATAAAAATGATGCTGCAAAGAACGAAATAGAAAACGTAAAAGTAACTAGCACTGAAGAAAATGAAAGTAAGCTTCTGCAACATGTAGATCCATGCGTAAAAAGGTAAACTTTAAAATGAAAGAAGTTGATCAAGAGTGTTCAATAAGAAATATCGTAGAAATATAAAGAGAAGGTTGGCAGATGTAGTCAAAGGAAGGGAAGAGTGGAAAGCAGTCAAGCCTAAAAGGGTAACGAAAAGGATAATGAAAATAGGATGAAAATTATTGAGAGCTAATAGATGTAAAGAAAGCCTGGTTATTTGGAAATTAGAAAGAAGGCACGAACACCGAATATGTTGAGAAATTCATCAGTAAATACTTTTAAAGTATGAATGTCTCAATATCTATTCCAATGGAAGGAACTGTACTTTCAGACTTGGTGTTGACTATGAAGGATGGTAAGTGATATCGTGGCAGTTTGAGCTTGAGGCGATTTTTATTTCCTTGCTGAGTTGCAGTGCTCCCGAGCAAAAGGAAATACAAATTCCAATTAGAAAATCCAAGGATTAAGCAATAAGCTGAAGGATTTTATAAACTATATTAGAGACATTCTATGTCATTCAATGTATGTTAGAACATTGGCTAAAGATAAGTAAAAAGATTTCTATGTTCCTAATGGTTATTGCCTGGCATCTGTTTTTTGTCGTACACGCGCTACATGGGAGAGTGACAATATTTATTAAATCGAGTTATGATTTTAAAGTTTTAGAGAAAGTTGACTTAAGCATTAGAATCTGTCTGAAGTTACCACTACAGAGTATAGAAATATTTTCATTGTTACAGAATGCAGTCCGCCAAATTCTGACTGTGAGATATTTATTGATAGGATGGATTAACTATTTAATTACAATAGTAATTTTAAGAAAAAGACTGTGATACTAGGTGATTTTAATATTAAGTTTTCCGTAATACCTTACCAGGGCATCAGAGAACGCATATAAAAATATTAAATGTTTCAAAGAGTGGTTGGGGAAAAAACTTGCTGAAACTAAATGAAAGAAAGACCAAGAACAGCATCTGTTTAGAAGGAGGGCATAGCACACGGCTCTGTTTCTAGGAGTTACATCGGAAAGTCGGCTCTCTTGGAAAGAAAAAAAAATCTCTGAGTAATACGCTAACTTAGATAGTTTCGCTATTGATGGAATTGAGAAATGAAGTTCCTTTGGAAGTAATAAGAATAACTTATTTCGCACTGTTCCACTAGAAATTGAGCTGTGGAATAGTTATGGTTATTTACAACTAATTTCAGTTTAAAACTTAAGTTTAAAAACTGCAATAAAGAGCAGTTAAAACGATGCTGCTGCTGCAGAAAAAAAATAATGAAAGCGGAAAACAGCTTTATCAACGATTGCAGATCATGGTACTGCCTTCTCTGTACGTTTACAAGCTGGCTCTAAGGCAAAAAAGAAGTAAACAAGCAGTAACTAGAGGAAATCAGCACTAATACAGCATAAGAAGCAAAGAAAACATTCACTTACCTGTAGCAAGGTCAAAGAATACAGAATTACTTACCGAATGTTGCTTTAATCAGAATTTTTAACAAAATCCCAGTTTTGACAGTTGGAATAAAAAAAATTCGAGATTATTTATAGCTAAAAGAATTTACTGAGACAAGCTAGTTCCCTGACGACTTCGAACTGAAGTGAGTAATTTTTGTCGTTGGTTAAAGTTCAGTGTTTAAATTATATCAGTCATTTAAAAATTTGTATACATTATTTTATTGAAAGGAATAGTAATATTTTTGACGTGCTTTTGTATTTTTTATATGTTTGTTAAGGCAATTTAATTAAAAAAAATTAATTATAATTAACATCACCATTGTGTTATACCACAACAGCAAAAAATTTGAGGTTATTTTATTGTCAATGTACAGAATAGACCTCGCCGGGTGTTTTTGCGTACATTATTGGTTTATACAAGTTCACAAAAATTAGAAAAAAATCTAATATTGGTTAATTAAGCAAAAACGAGATAAACACATTCCATGAAAACACGAGATTACCAGCATGAATTTGTAAAATGCACTTTCTCGTTAAAAAAAAAAACGTTAAGTACTGTCCGCTTGTTTGTAATAATATTTGCGTAGTTTTCTGTTTATTTCCAATTTGTCTCTTTTATTTATGTTTGAAGATTTTTCATTTATTTTAAATGTATACTATTCTTTCATTTGTTTTTTTAATATGTACATTTAGGTTAAATAAATAGATTTCTAATTTTATAGTTTTTTTTTTCCTCAACGTGAAGTTTAAACTATTTTAATTTCATTTGTTGTTCTTTTGTATTTGAAAAAGATTCAAAATGACCTTTTCACTAACGTTGTGAGAATAATACCTAATATGTATATAAATTTGATAAATGATACAAATGAAAGTTGTGTGGCTGCTTTATAACAGAACTTTAGTTTGTTGTATATTTTTCTAGTTTATTTGATGCAATATTGCTAGGTAGTAAGTTAAGTTAAAATCATTTTTTAGCTCCTTGGGGACAACAAATCGGGCGATTCCGCTGAAAACTCAAATTTGAAATTCTAAAGCAAACGTAATACTTTTAAATACTTAGCCGTAAGAGAAAGTAATATTTTTTGTTTTGTTTTAGAATGTTCTGCTGGTGAAGTAGAAAACCTATTTATACAAAAAATTAGACAATGTTGTGTACTGTTCGACTTTGTGTCGGATCCATTGTCGGATCTCAAATGGAAGGAAGTGAAAAGAACGGCGTTAAACGAAATGGTAGAATTTGTTACTTCACAGCATCACGTTATCACGGAAAATATTTATCCAGAAGCTGTGAATATGGTGAGATTTTAGTTTCTTCTTACTAATTTCTAAAATAACGAACGAATATAGAAATTAAGTTTTTAAATTTCAAACATATCAATTTTTTCTATTAATTAATACAATGGTTTTTTTTCTTGCCCATTTGATTGAATCTTTAATTCATCTTTTTTTGAATTTTTGAATCCCCCGCTTATACCATTCCTTGGATTGGTAAAAAAACTTCGTGTATATATTTCCTCCCCCAAGAAATGCTAACTTAGATGGAGCTAACTCTTGACTCAAGGTTAGATGTGATATTAGTTCAATATCTTCGTGTTCTTCAATTTAGTTGTTGTTGTTGTTGTTTAATATGACGAAGTTGTGCAACTGAGTGATATTTTTAGGAAGAGTGATTTGGCTAAAACACAACTTGTTGGCGATTATTCCCATAGCGTGATAACTCAGTTTTATTTTTTGGTACATTCTGTCTGACGTTGGTATCAAAGTCAGAATTCATGTAAAGTTAATTGAGATTGAATAAGTTCCAGAATATGCGCTTAAATCATTTTCTTGGTGACCTGTTGAGGGGTGAGTTCTACTTCCCAACATTTCCTTTTTATTCCAACATTTCGTTTATATTTTTTCCGTTATTCGTTGGTGGCGGCCATTGCGTCTTTTAGGCGCTAGTGTTGCAGAAAGTGCGTTGCGTACTTGTTAGATTTGACTCTACGTTTCTCTTAATGGTTTCATTTAAATCGCACAATGGACGCCGAGAGCTTTCTTTTTATAGTATCATTAATATTATAATTTGAAAACAACGCCAGCCAGTTTAATTAAAGACACCTTTCCATTTGATTAATCAAGTTTACTGTTTTTTAAGTAGTAACTTAGTGTCACTAATATGTTGAAAGAAACAGAGGTGGTTTTTGTGGTTTTCACAATTAAACTTAGTATTTGAGAAGGGCATAGAACGGGTACAGTTAGTTATTTCTTATGTAATATTTATTTAATAATTATATGCATTACATTTTCATTGATCTTATTTTTAAACATAAAAATGTAATTGTATTAATTAAAGTACCATTAATAAAAGAATGAATTGGTACATAAGTATTGGTTAAATTTGAATAAAGCCTCGTTTGTATTTAGTTTGCTACAAATCTTTTTCGTACACTACCGCCATCGAGTAATCCGAATGGGGCCGAGTTTGATCCAGAAGAAGACGAACCAACCTTGGAAGCAGCATGGCCTCACTTACAGCTCGTATATGAATTCTTTTTAAGGTGTATTATTCTGAAGTGGCTCCATTTTGTTTTTTATACAAATGTAAACATGACTGTATCATGATTTTGTATCTCATTTTTCTTTTTCAGATTTTTGGAATCACCTGATTTTTCCCCTAATTTAGCAAAAAAATATATTGACCAAAAATTTGTCATGCAAGTAAGTAAAAATTATAAGTACACATAGTGTAATACAATTTTTTTGTGACTACTATATCACAGATTTATAATTAGTTAATCGTTAACTTAAAACGTTACGTTCAATAGATAATGCTATGTGCATATTTAAAATGCGAATATTGTTATCACCAATTTATTTAGCAAAGACAGTCTAGTGAATAAAAGACGTAGTAAAAGCTGCCTCCTGTCCTAGATCTTTACGCAGAGTCTGATAATTTTAAGTTGAATCGGGGCTCATCTGAGAAAAATACTTCTTCCATTGTTGCTCCGTCCTAATGAAGTGCCGGCAAGCAAATTCGAGTGTTCAAGTGCAAATTCAAGGCGCTGTTATGAGAAAAGCCCTGATTTGTCATATATAAATACTATAATTTATATAATTATGTTTATATTTGCTACTTGTCACATTAGCTGTTGGAGCTGTTTGATTCCGAAGATCCAAGAGAAAGAGATTTTCTGAAAACAACTCTCCATAGGATCTATGGAAAATGTTTAGGTCTTAGAGCCTACATTAGAAAACAGATCAACAATATATTTTATAGGTGAGTGTTTGATTTATTCGAGTACAGGTGAAAATGGTCGTAAGTATTGGGAACATTGTAGATTTATATGATAGGTTGAACAGTAAGTTTGTTAGTAGTTCTTAGTTAGAAGTATTTTCCCTTTGGAGAAAGTGGGATAGTCTCTTTTTTCAGAGAAATAAGCGTCCCTGCTCATCACCCTAAACTCTTATTACAATGACCATACTTCTTATGAAAAAACCCTTCACAGTTAAGGTTTGTTGGAACAATATTACCATCTTTGGCTTCTTGTAAAAAGTTTGGAGATTAAATTAAATTCTCGAAATTCAGTTCACACATATTTTAAAAACGAAAAATTGAACCGGGCACAGGATAACTTTATGTTTAGGTTTCTAAATTTATTGAGATTTTCTTGTAAATGACTTCAATAAGTTCCATTAAACTTTGCATCCAACTCCAGTATGAAAAACGAATCACTTTTATTCGAAACATTATGACAAAAATATTACTTCAGAGGCTCTGGGGATTATATCCTAACTCTAAAATTGAACCCACATATTCTGAATTGATGGTAGTAATATTTGGGGGGGGGGTAGAGCAAAAGAGCCTTATCTAATTATTTGCAATTATAATTTATTGCAGGCCTGTATCACCAAGGAAAACTCAACTCTTTCAGTACAGAACTAATTCAGTATTCGTAAAAAATTTTTAAATTAAAATTAAAACAACTTTGAGAAGTGTTTTAAATAGTTTTTGCGCTCACTGTATACAATATTTGGTAGTGTTGAATTATTTAATGAAATATCGAGATTAATTCTCTGCCACTAAGAGTGAAAGAGGAAGAGTTCAATTTCTTTGCCAAATAGCCATTTATTTCTTTTTATCGAATTCAATATAAAATTATGAGCTTTTTTTTTCAGTTTTATTTATGAAACGGAACATCATAATGGAATTGCTGAACTTTTAGAAATTTTGGGAAGGTAAGTTATGTTTGTTTACAATTATGAGTTGTTGGAAAACTCGAATGGATTAAATAAGTGAAGTGGCAAAAATTGTTTGAATGTGGTGTGTTAAATTAACTATTTCTCCCCTTGCCTGCTAGTACATCTATACAGTTGTCCCATCTTTCTTGCCAGTTATTTTCTCCTACTCCTTGATTTGAATTTTAGGAAAAAATTAAAAGACACTCCTCTAGTGCGAGCTGTATTTGTATGTTTCTATAAAGCGCCTAGTTGCTAATAAAAAAGCGTGTAATATTTTTTTTCTAAATTATCAGTACTAAACAAATTCAAATTAGTTTTAATAATATACATTAATGTAAAATATGTAATAAAAAATAGATATGATTTTTAACGTCATTTACTGTATTACTGTACATAAGCCCAGTTAAGCAGAAACGTACAATGTATATTAAGAAAATTATTGAGGATTAACGTCTACTAATTCTGGAATCACTAATTTGATAGTGCTATACAACGTTTAGATATTGTTGACCGAAGAATAACTAAAGCTGAATCCATGAATAAAGCCGTTAAGAGCATTCCTAGAAAGAATCCTGTCCACAACCTACGTATTATGTCTATGTTTATGTTATTACTTAGAAAGTTTTAGTCCAAATTCGATTCTGATGAGAAAGACAGATAAATTTTCTAAAAATTGACACAATTTCGAAGCATAAGTTATTCTCCAAACAGCCTCAGTCTTCCTCCGGATGCTTGAAAAAAAAGTAATCGAAATTTTTAAGAAAACTCATTAAGCCTTTATGTGATCATTATCAGACCTAGGTGCTGGGCACTTTTTGTAAAATGGGCTCTCTCACGGTATATCATTTTCCAGGATTCCTTTTATCTTCGTACGAGAAATTACGTTTGTTTTGCAAGAAAACGTGTTAACGAGCACTCAACAGTATTAGTTTATCAAGTTGTTCAATTCATTGA
Organism: Rhodnius prolixus; assembly: GCA_000181055.3. NCBI lineage: Eukaryota > Metazoa > Arthropoda > Insecta > Hemiptera > Reduviidae > Rhodnius > Rhodnius prolixus. The sequence goes on along the minus strand of KQ034186.1, from coordinate 136,028 downwards.
ATACTCTTTTAGATGAACAGATGGACTGTTTTTAAAGTAGATTGTCTTAAAATATGGAAGTTTAAGGTTACAAAGGTTTGCACTTTAAAAATTTACTTCTGGTCTCTCTGAAATATTTGACAAAATGTTAGGAAATATTTGAAACAAGTGCTATTTTTGTAATCGAAGGTTAATTTGCTTAGTTTCAAATAGGGTACAATAGAAAATTTTGAAAGACCAAGTCTAACAGATAAGGAAGTTTATTTAAAAGTTACCTAGTTGTATTGGTTAATACCTAATTCATATATAAGGATTATCTAGTGGGTTCAAAGGTTGTTAAGGCTTATTCACATTATTATCTTTTTCATCAGTTTAGTTGTGTTCTTTCTCATATAAAGTAGATGATCATGCCCCGCAACAGTTACACTGACGTAGAG
>KQ034186.1:122526-133115 GCA_000181055.3 Rhodnius prolixus | reverse complement strand
AATTAATGCGAGTTTCAGTCATTATAATTATAATGACTGAAACTCGCATTAATTTTTTCAGCCTATTAGTTTTTACACTTAAATCAGTGAACATAATTATTGCAAAAACAAAATTAGATATATTCTAATTCTAAAACAAGATAAGGGTTTTGGCACTAATTTTGTCTTGTTTTTTCTAGGCCCGACATATTTATATATGTGACCACCACAAAGGAGTTATCCAATCGGCGCGTTCGAAACGCCGACGCAAGGATTCCGAAGAGGATTCAAATGAGACTGACACAGAACACCCTGAGATGGACCTCTCTCAACTGCAAATTTACACGTTGAGACGGTATAAAAGACACTTTAAACTGCAAACCCGGCCTGGACTCAATAAAGCTCAACTCTCAGACGTAAATATTTTTATTTTATTATTTTCACTAAATTTTACTGTTCTTGATTGGAAGTATTGAATTCCTGATTTTTTTTTTTATATTATTTTATTTTTTTTATTTTATTTATATTTTGGTGGTTTTTTATTTGTAGAGGAAAACTAGTTTCGACGGCGCTAATCACTATCGCAGTCGACATTAAAAAAAAAAATCGACCTAATAAGGCTGTTTTCAGCATTCTGTTAGTCGGTTTATGCTTATTGCACTAAATGGTTTTGACTAGTTATTACTTTCATCTTTCCCTTTCCTTTTGTCCCATTTATGTTAACAATTTTGGTGCTACTTTTCTTATCAGTAAAGTTGTTGAATTATTTGTAGGTTTTGTTACATGTATATGTTGGTGATGAAGTCAAAGTTACCCTTGTGGCGATTATCTGGTTTCTATATCAAGTTTAATAGTTCTTGTAGCTTCTTCCAACAAACCTAACATTAAAATTTTAGTCGAAATAAATCGAGAATTGCAACTTCACACGATTTTCAATATTTTGTATTTTTTCCGAAAATGGCCCATGATTTTTTAAAATTTCTCATGCTCTTTATACATGGCCGTCACTAACGTTTACTTCAAAAACGTACTGGTAAATTCTTTTTAGGGGGTTTAAGGATTTCGGTGATGATTGGCTTTCCTCTAAAGTGCATTTCAGTGTGTTGTACGATTGTAACTACTTTATGGTATATTTATGTAGTATTTAATAGGCTGTATTATATAGTCTGTTGTAAATTCAAGGTTTTTTTTTTTTTTATTCAATTTTCCATAATTGCAACCTATACTGAAATATGTATATGAATATATTAATAAGTATGTGTATATTTTAGAAAATCATACCGAGAGTTTCTTAAAATACCAAATTTACGTATCTTGATTTTTGGAAGAGACTATTGATTTTATAGGTTGTTATGGGAGCTGTATTCACGCTTCCCACAAATGTTTCATACTGTTTGAGTGTACCTGTTTGAAATTATAGTCATCTAATTTTAGTTAAAATTTTGTTTTTTAGATAGTGTTTAAGTTAGTCTTGAGAATCGTAGTTAAGGAAATCCGTGTTGTTTTATATCAGATTTCGTTTTGTTATATTTCTTTATTGTTGATGTTTTAACTACTTATTTTACTTTCATTTATTTATTTATTTATTTTTAACCCAGACAATTCTTACTTTTTTTTACAGATATTATTAAAACATTTCAAGGCCTTACCAGTTTCTGAAAAGGATGTTATCAATAACTTCTATTACACGGTTAAAACCGATGGGAACAAACTCGACATTAAAAATGGTTCAGATACTACGTAAAAACTACAAATGACCAGTATAATCATTTATTTACAAATATGGTACAAGTTTACTAATAAATAGTCGATTCAAAAAGGATGGATCTGGCGTTCATATACTTTTTTTGGTTTTTAATTTTTTCCTTAACTTCTTCAGCAATGGACCCTGCTTGCAAACTTTGAGAGTATTCAATGAGTGAAGGTGCGTGTTTATAGTTTTACTGTAAACTAGCTGTTGAACTTAAGTTATTTATGTTATATTCTATGTTGAAACATTATCCTCTAATTCATTTATACCCGTATCCCATCATACATTTATGTCTTTCTCTTTACTTGTATTTTTACTCCATCACAGATATGTATGTTGAACAGCAGTGCTCGGCCACACACTTCTCAACAAAAGAGATATTGTTTAGGTCCGATAGTACTGGAATAATTCAGAAATATTCTTAATAGCTACCTTGTTTCATTTTCTGATCCACGCAGTTCATATGAGAAAATATACCATCAGTACTGTATCGTCGGTAAACAGCGCTTTGTGCCAAATTTTATTTCTACGCTTTCTCCCATTTTAATTTTACAATTAAGAATTGCATAAAAACACGTAACTTTAATGTTCTATCTTTCCTAAAATTTATTGAATTTTTAATTTTATAGTAACCAATATGATAATTGCGTTTAAAACGGAATTCCCCCTAAAAATTAACCAAAACAAAAACACATGCAGTTTTATGTATCTAGTTTTTTAAAAACGTGCTAGCGATTAACAATAATTGATAAAAAAAAAAAAAAGGCATTGTAAGTATGAATACTTAATAATTAATTAAATTCGTTCCACTCAACAGTCACTTTTTAAGGAAACCTAGGTCGACCAACAACTGCAATGAAATTAACATATCTCAAATATTGAACAATATCTTATTATATATCGTTGCCAAGAGATATTTTGGTAGTTAGTTTAAAATATATGAGAAAAAAAGATTTCCAATAATATGCTTCAAAAATGTAATTGTAACGTATATAGTACAATATATATAATATATTAAGTAGATATATCTACTCTAAGAAAATATTAAACAGCTTAACTCTCCTAGGTTAGTATAGAAACATAAATCCATCTGTTGTCTGCATTTTAAACATAATTCTCTAATCTAAAATTGTTTGTGAGCTTGTATTAGATTAGATTCCGTGACACTCCTCCAGTCCTGTGATTGATTAGACAGAGTTTGAAGTGTGACTCCTGGGTAGTTTTAAGTCCTGGGATTTTTCTTTACCCAAAGAGCCGAACTCTCAGCGATATATGCCCTGCTCACTTCAAGTAATAGGTGTGGTCGCGCATCTTGTTCTTTCTGACAAATCTGCACAGGCTAAACCCTGCTAGGTCGATAAGATACTCAGTCCGTATTGGCTCATAAAGAGGCCTAGGGTAATGGGCTAGGCAGGCTGCTGTTTTCCCACAAGACTACCATCGCTGTCACTCCTTCTTTTGTCTTAGAGTCGTCCATGTATCACCGAGAGTCGTAAGTTTAAAGTTATTATCAGTTATTAATAATGTCAATCACTAAAGTTTATTGTATTAAAATTGTCCAGTAGGGTAGTTGTAAAAGGGTTGATCGTCCAAAACTACACGAAAAAGCTTAATTGAAAACCACCCAAAAACAATTTTTTTTCTCTTTTTCTATAAAAGATAAAATTCCCAATTTTTTTACTGAATACAGACATATCCTCGTTTATAACTAAAATTTTTGCAAAGATGGAGATTATATTTTGAGGAAAACTATGCCAAAAATTGGCAAAAACAGCATTTTCATAAATAGTTTTTCTTTTTCTTATTAGATTTTTTTTGTAAACAACGTAGCGCTTAAACGCGTGAATCGAGTTTCATAAATGAGGTGTCATTCGATTTAGAATTTCAAGTAGATGTGCCTTTTGCTGGTGTTGATGCTGTATACGATTGTATTGTATTGCAGTGTTAGCCCCATGTTTGTAAGGACCCCTCTAAAACTATTTTTTACTAACAACTCTGCAAATATTAGCCCGATTTTTATAAAATTTGGCAGATTGAAGGGGTTAGGGCTTCTCTACTTAACATTTAATGCTATTCAGCTCTTACACGTACTAAGGGGAAGTATTGAATTGTTTCAAACTATTGATGCGTGAACTGATTTACATTAAGAACCTATTGATTTACTCGAACAATCAATGGTCTCACATGCAACAAAAATATAATAATAAAAGGTGCAGATGGGCAATGCGCCATGGCGTATAGGTTAATATCTACAAATACTGCCGTAGCGAGATAAAATCAAAATAAGCAAACAAAGGAAAGGGATTAGCTAAATGGTTACCGTGCTAGATCCTCACGCGGGATCTCAGATTTGAATACAGCTGCTGGCCCTTAGATTTTTCTCTTTCTAGGAGCTTTTTACAGCTTGTTGTTTGGTGATGGACAGTGTTCTCTCGTTACAGATAAAACTCCGGGCACCAATGTTGACTCGCCTTAAATGAATAAAATAATAACTGTAATTTTTTATTCGATTTTGATAATATTTGGCATGAAGAAGTGGTTAGAGCTTCCCTGTGTGACAACGTCCCATCTTGCTCTTACACCTTCTATAGGGAAGTGTTACAGTCGTGCCGTATTCGCAGATTTATTTTTCTTACTCTTCTTAAAAGAAGTACTGTAATTGCAGTTTAATTCATGCGAAATTGCTATTTACCTACAAATTCCTTCCTCTTTTATTCGAAACGTTTTCACAAGAAAATTGTTTTCGTGGAGTTTTTTTGGAACAACAACTCTAAGCATTCTTTTAAAATATCTCTCCAGAAATTGTTACAGTTCCACCGCTACACAGTATCCAGAATAATGAAAATATTGCTTATTGCAGTTATAAGTGATAAGGTAATCTGTAAACAGAATAGACATTTATAGGTTTGAATTTTTCTGGAAAACGGCATTACCAATTATTTGAAAGTTAAAATGATAATTAAAAAATTATATAACCATCATTTCCATTTGATTGTATAATTAAAAATTCATTGGATTTAAGTTATTCGGTTTATGACATTGATATCAAATGAGTTTGGACTTGGGCCTCTAGAACCACAAGGCATCAATAAAAACCCTCTACGAACGGCATATATCAGCCTAAGTTTTCCCGATTTCCGAATAGTCATTATTATTGTATGATCCAACAAAGGAACAAAAAAGAAAATCTATCCAAAAGGTAAAAATAATTCTTAACAAAAACTTACAGTTTAATGTGTTAAGTACAAGGGTTTATTAAACGACAAAAGGTAAACAAGTATGCAACTTTTCATTCATACTTTAGTTCTAATTTCAACTATTTAGAAACGTTCGAAAAAGCTTGTTTTATTCAAACTTTATAACAATAGATTTCATTTAAGCAATTTTATTGCATAAATTTTCATTAATTTTTTCTATTATTAATATATTTCATTTCTATAACTATATGTATGTACATATTTTGTAAATATTGCACTATATAGATTATTATTACTATATATTATATTAAATGTTACATGTTTATTTCATTATATTTTATTAATTATGCTTAATTGTAACTGGGTGATTGCCTGTATTGTAAATAAATAAAATAATTTAATATTGTTTAGAATTTATTGAATGTCACAGCTGGCCATTTTCATCAACAAAATATTTGTTCAGTAGATAGTATATACCATTTAACTTAGATTGATTGTGTAGTAGGAGGTACCAATCTATTAATGCACCGATTTTTAAAACAACGCTAATTAATAATTAAAAAAATTATGACGATAAAAAATTCAAAACATTTTAAAAATAAAATTCATACACAAAGATACATTAACGATTTTTATTTTATTTAAAACGTTAAATACATTAAAATTTTTATTTTATTATTTTTGACATTAGATGTGCGTGCAAGTTGAGAACAGCAGTAGAAAGATGCACATCGTCAGTTAGAATTTATTTTTCGAATAAATTGATTGTTACTTCACTTTATCTAGTAGTTAAGCGATAAAAATAATATGTAATTAATAATTAATCTAGTTTGTTAATAATAAATTTTAATATAGTTTTATTCAATTACATTCTCAATCTAGATCTTACCACAATCTAACATAAAATAAAGATAAGCATATTTTTGGTATAGGCTATTTATTATTGCTAAAGTACTTTACTATTATTTTATTATTAAACTTTTTTACAAGTGCTCAGTTACATTGTGGTAAGGGCTTTTATTTATAAATAAATTATCATTACTAGTAGTTATTAACTGTGAGTAATTTATGTTAAAACGACTTTTCTGTTAGACGACTTCAAAACGAAAATTTCGTTTTAACTCCGAAATTGAAATTACGATAGTAACAGACTAGTAACTTTTTTTCTATTTTAATGCCCATGTGCTTGTTATGTGTCGATTTTCAGAATAAATGACATAATAAAGATTGGGTCAAAAAAGTACATAATTTGGAATAGAGTTGAAAAAAGTGCATAAAGTACTACTATAAAGATGTAATGGGAAATTTTATCATTTAAAAACATTTCTGTGAATCAAACAACCAGCATAAGGGTCTGCGACTTCTAATTAATTCTAAACAGTATTAATGAAAATTTAATGCAGTATAATTTAATTAAATGATAGCAATTGTTATAATATTTGAATAAAACTCAAGCATTTTCGATCGTTTCTAAATAGCTGAAATTACAAGCTGAAGTGTGAATGAATTGTTGGGTACTTGCTGATTTGTGTACCTTTTGTAGTTTAATTAAACCTTATACTTAAACGTAAGTGTACCTTTTGTAGTTTAATTAAACCTTTAAACTGTAAGTTTTTTTAAGGAGATTGCCTAAGCAATCTCTCTAAAGAGATCAAGTTGCCTGAATTTTTTGTACACATATTCTTATAATAAATGAGATTTGGGAGTGATTGTGTTGAATCTCATATTAAAACTGTCCGTAGGACAGTTGTATAAGGGTTGACCATCAAATAGTGCACGAAAAAGCGTAACGATGAAAAACACCCAACTTTGACAATTTTTTTCTCTTTTTCTATAAAAGATAAAATTCCCAAATTTTCTTTATAATATAGGGAAAATCCTCTTTTATAAACGTAATTTTTTGCAACATGAAATGATTATTTTTCAAATGAATCAGCATCGCATGTACTTCTCAAACCAATTTCACCCTCCAAAAAAAATCCTGTGTGCTCCTCCGCCTTTGTAGTTGGTTTTAAAATATCGTTAGTGATTCAAATATAATAGAAGCGCACGAGTTCTTTGAACCTTGAAGCAAATTTAAATATGTTCATTGCCGGAAATGTTAAGTATTGCTCAGGTGCGTTTGGCTATTTTTCTAACGATATTTTTTCGTTAGTGTGGAAGTGTTTGCCATACAGTGTAGAAATAATGTAATGTCGATTCATTCGCTTGCAATTGAGTATTAGATTCTGAGTAGTGAGAATAAATAGAAATAATGCACAAAAATAAAAGATCAGAGAATTGTTGCTGACACTATCTCAAAAAAAAACCTGTGTTCCGTTTTGTATGCAGCCAGCTTTATCACTTAGTAACAATTGATTTTATAGTTTCGCTTTCTACTAATTGAATGTCTTGACTCTATATTTTTATTTTCTTCTTCTTGAAATATAAAACTTCTATTTCAACATTTTTTTTGGTGTCAGGTAATAGTCGAATATTTAGAGTTAAAACGTATCTGTAGCTAAAATTTTCTTTGTGTTTTCAAAAGATAAAATCAAGAAAACACTCATTAGGGTCCATTTGTTGAATACAATCAGCTGGTACAAAATGTATCATATCTGTCCTTGTGTATATTAAAAACTATATGTTGATATTTTTTGTATTTGCTAAAGATAATATTAATAAAAAATTTATTTAACTTCTAAAGTACCTTTTTTTATCCTGAAAATTCAAAAAAATATAATCAATGTTGCTCTGCCAAGTAGGAACTTGGGCCACAATAGTCTAGGGCCACACACGTCAGCATTGTAACATAAAAACACCAGAGCTGACGCAAAATAGATCTACTCAACAAATTTGGTGCCAAACTTTAGGAACCTTAGCAAGCCTAGTTATTGCTCCTATTCGCCAAGAATTTGAAATAGAGGCACGAGAAGATTTTGGTAAAATCGATCAACCTGACGTGCATCTTTATGTAAAGTTTTTTTCTCTTCCACTCATAGAGGATCCAACGATTTTCTCTAAACAATACACACCACATGTAGATTTATCACTTTTATTTTAAATATTTGCCTAAAAAAGTTAATTGGTTGAGGTTTTTAAGGAAGAATTGATGTTCGGCTATAACTGTTACATACGAGCATTGTCATAAAGCAAAACATCTCTGTCCTCAGCATGCCACGCCTTTTGTTTTGCGCAGCTTTTTTAAGGTTTCACATTAAGTTGCAGAATTTATTGTTGCATCACGAGGCAAAAAATCCACTAACACCCCCTTTCTGTGCCAAAACACAGTATATATAATTTTCCGAGTTGAAATTGTTTGTGAACATCACTTTCTTAGGTGGTGTTGAATGTCGCAATTACATGGATTGCTGTTTCGTTTCCGGTGTAACGTATCCACCCAAGTTTCTTCGCCAGTGACAATTTGTCTGAAAAAATCAAGAAAACGCAGTGGCTAAACGTTTGTTTTTGTGCACCTCAGTCAACATTTTCGGTACCCAGCGTGAATACTGGTTTCGATAATTTAAGCGCCCGGTCATAATTTCATAAAGTACAATTCTTGATTCTTGCCGAAGGAAACCTATTTGATAACGATTAAATCGTAAAGCGTATGTTTTGTTTCACTTTTTCATAAACTTCCTGCACCAAATCTTCAGTGATGACTGAAGGTTGCCCGCATCATCAACATTCGTGCGGCTATCTTTAAAAGCTCTAACCGGTTTCCGTGCAGTTCCACTGCCCTTAATGTTTTCTCCATTAACTCCATTAATCTCACGATGAATTTCAGCCGCTTTCCTTTACAGTAACAAAACCAATCACAGCGCATGTTTTACAGTAGGCGGGATTCTCTGTTGGCAAAGGCATTTTAAATACTCACAAACAAATGGAAACAAGGTCGAATGTTTTTGCAGTAGCGTCTCGTTTCTTACTGAAAGATTTAGCTACTCAGCGTTTTGGCCCAAATTTTGGCGTGCTTTTTCAGTAGCTCTTTGAGAATCCCTGAAAAATTATTTTTTAGAGAAGGATACAGAGAAGAGGATTATAAAGAGAAGGATATACAAAGACGGATGGCTAAGCAATAAATATACTCTATAAACAAACAATTATAAATATCACAGCTATGAATAAATCAAAATAGAATGGTCTTTCCTCTTAAAGAAGCTTAATTGAGTCGATGCTATAAAAATAAGAAGGGGAAATAGAAAATAAATAGTACATTCAATGAACGATTTCTGATGTGTGTGTAGTTAGTGTGATACTTCAAGCTCAGATTTTAGGTATTGAGTAGGGAAGCGTGGTTGTTTTATGTCGGTTGCCGGGGTGACTTTGCAATTGTCATGCAGTTTAATTTCTCCATAGAATAGACTTTTTGTTCCATTTATTTAGACAATATCAATATACAAATGGAGTACAGGTGTGAATATGATTTCATAGAAAAACATTTAGATGAAATCATGTTGGGTGCTGCCTTAGTACTTTGCAGAAACTCCCTGATAATTTTAGTGACAAATCTAAATGACATTTTTTAAATTCATGAAAGAAAAACATAGAAAACAGTTTTCGGAAAGAGTGATTTTCCGTTAACTTTCCTTGAACAAAGATTACATGTAGAGTTTTAGTTTTTATCTACAATGATTCCTCCCCAACTGAGTTAGTGAAGGAAGACGAAGAGATTCTATTAAAGTATTAGTTAAATGTTTAGTTTTAATTAAAACCATAATTTCAGTTTTACAATATTAAGTTGTTTTTTTTGGAGGTAATACAATTTGTCTTTTAATAATATCGTGGGTTCGGCTAATTCTTTACATGTGGTGCTCTTGGCAGACGGCCAAGGCCGTCGTGAGAATACAGATGTCTGTGAGTGATGCTTTTGGACAAAGGATACACGATTGTACTTGATTGGGTGCTCAGCCATTTTGACTATACCGCAACGAGCAGAAGAATGAGTTGGCACTGATTCCTCAATTGCGCCCGTCGCTGCCTTTTATTTCAGCAAAAAATTGGGTCAAATTGCACCTCAAAAACATTTCTAGAAGATGGCGTTTGGACAAAGCCCATGAAAAACTATGGCTTATCCTTTCAGAAAAGCCATTGCTTCGCTTGTTGAATCTATTTGAGACGGTTGCTGCATTCACTGTTTGCTGAGCACGGCTACCTCCAGAAGCACTTACTTGTTGAGAACTGGATAATCAATAGCCTCATTTGAACTCTGTCTGCAAGAAGAAAAAACGCTCATTATCTGCGACGATAATTTTGGTAAATGTGCCACTCACTCTGAGCCTTAACTTCTATTTCAAAATTTGTGATGAAACCAATTGAAGAAAAGAGCGAAAAATCTTTGCAGACACTCGTTATTTATTGCTGTCCTATCTATCCATGCAGACATAACTACTCTTTAACAGAATAACGGACATAGTGGAGTGCTTTTAGTTTCCTGTATCGTATCTTAATTTGATTGTCTAGGGTACTAACAAGGAATCAGGAGCAGGTTAGTTTTGGCCAATCGGCATCTTGGTGGGTTGCCTCTAAATTGTCTGAAGAGGAAATAATGAGGAGAGGTAAAAAAAATTGAGGGTTAACAAAAGTTAAAAAAAAATAATAATACAGTAATATTTTCAAGATTTTTTGTTTGCTTCCTATTTTATTAAAAAAAAACTTTTGCATTTAATCTGAAATAGTACTCA
>KQ034186.1:66952-122516 GCA_000181055.3 Rhodnius prolixus | reverse complement strand
TACGTCCATCACGTAAGGATATGATAAATGGACTGGAATGAAGTTACGCTAACGTTAGGCAATACTTTACTTCTTACAACAGAGCGCAGTTATATCTTGGAATTTAAAGGAATAAAATGATATAAATGTAATTTTATTCTTTTTATTATAAAAAGTTATAATGATGTACTTATATTTTTTTAAAGCAAAAATTGTTTTGAACTTTAGTTTAGAACCAGTCCCGTAATTATGCTCTCATGTTGAAGAAATATTTTCTTTTTGTTTGAATGATTTTTATAAAACAAAAGAAAAAAGTGTTCTTTTAATTTTTTTAATGAAACAAGAGAACTATCGGAAAAAAAGAAATAGGAGAATAGACACAGGTTAATTCAATAATTTTTTCATCCCATTGAAACTATGATTCAGTCACCAAAAATAATTAACAGTAACATTTACAGAACCAAGTGTTTTACAGTTTGAAATAATACATCAGCCGGAAAGCAACAATAATGTGATGCAATCAACACCAACAGTTAAAACCAAATTATTAAAATTAACAACATTTCCTTTAAACTCTGCAAAGGTGGGTGGAATAGCCACTTCTTCACGGATCTTAGCTCACCGTTAATATCCCAGCCTAAGGACAACTAATCACTTACACTGATTCCTTTTCAAACACATACTGAATATGTGCAACACATAAATAGCTTGAGAGTTACTTGATGTGTGCAACAATTTGAATAGAACGAAAAAGTGGCAATCTCTAGTTCATCATCATCATAATTATCACTCTCTCTCTCTCTCTCTCTCTCTCACACACACACACACACACACTTTTACAAGATAACTTCGGAGACGCTTACATCCCATAAACACTAACACCTAAAGAAGCAAAAAAAAATGTTAGCCTTTGAATTGGGGATTGTACCTACTCCCTATAAAATCTAGAAACAGATATAAGAGATTGTTATTATATCTCCCCAACATTTGATTCCGCTGATGCGTGGTGAATAACAATTATCAAAAGAAGAGATCAAGTTCAGATAGCGTACTAGATTTTCACGCGGGGATCCTGGTTTCGAATCCAGCTGCCCTTAGATTTTCTATTCTATTAACAGTACACTTTCCGGTAATAGTCTGTAACGAGGGAACCTGTCCGGAGGCTGGCAGTGCACTGAAAAAACTCCGGGCAAATAACAACTAATCCCTTCCCCCTTTTTTTAAGCAGACAGGACAGAAGATACACCAACCTTATAATAATTTAAAATATTCCATTAATAATAAACCGAAAGCTCGGCAAAACAAAAAATCATGACTGAAATTAGATTATTCTTTTCTTCCTATTGTAAAAAGTAAAAGAAACTGATAAACATGCGTTCGCAAAAACTGAGAAACTCTGATCAATACTTCCAATCTATTATTTCACCAGAAGATCATTTACAGAGGTCTACAGAATAAGAAAACAAAACCACACGAGAGACGAGAGAATTATCAAATTTCGTATTTCATCAACCAAAAAGGGTGCCTCACGATTTTTGTTTAATTTTTCGCAATTTCCTCGAAACCGTCTCGGAAGATTTGTCTAAATTTCATATACTGAAAAACGTCTACCACATAAAAAAGTAAAAATTCCCAGTACATTTTCAGGAAAGTTCAACCAACAGCATCCTCTTAAGTACCACCTCAAATTTCTCAAAAATGTTACAAGTATAATCTAAACAAAAATTAATAAAACTTCAAGGCCTCTACCTAAAATTCGGCCTGAGTTATCATGTGGTCATATGAGGTACTGGTACAATAACTTGCTAATTTTTTTTTAATATTCCTTTTCTGAATTCTCAGCCATGCACTTGAATACCTCACAGTGTATTAGAGACTGCAGCTATAATTTTCAGTTTATACCAGCCACCACCTGGAACGATTACATTAACTATTATTTGCAATGGTCAATAAATAATCGCTAGTTTAGCAAGTGGAATTGAAAACATTTCAAATGCAATAGTTCCGTTCAAACGCATGAGTTGTTTTAAGAGCACGGACTTGTAACTGGTAAGCCTTCGGTTCGAAATTCGTGTCTCATTATTATTCGTCTAAAGGGTGGCACGAAACGCTGCGAACAAACGAACTATGGCAATCAAAAGCCATAGTTCGGTCCTAAGGCAAACATCATGAATCTAGGACAAAAATAAAGACACGGCACTTGAACTACAATATTACCTGCACGAATCCGTTAACAAACCTAGGAAGTGATTAGCACAATGGTTGGCGCACTGGATTGTTACACAAATATCACGAATCCATTTGCTGGCTCTTAGATTTTCTCTTTCTAGGAGCTTCTTACATCTCTGAAACAAGTGTACCTGTGCGGAGGCCGGTAGCGCACTTAAAAAGACTCCGGGTGTCAGTGACCTCATTAATTCAAAAAATAAATAAACGGAGTTACTTCCTCTGTATCACAGGCTATATAAAAGAAGTCTTTGTTATTAATCACTGCACTCAGAGATGCTTCCTAAAACCTCAATGTCTTTGAATTATCTTGTGCCTTCGCCTCCAAATTAAAACTGAATTTTTCAGGAGACAGGGAGGAGCTATCAAGTAAAAGACGAAATATGTCAATATGAGCCCTGAATAGTGAGAACCTGACAACTTCTCATACCTCAAATTCAATAGTCAAATGATGAAAAGCAGTAGCAGAAGGAAAAATGACTTAAGATCGAATCTATACGCCCCCTCACAACCCGTAATACACATATGACCTACACCTATACTAGAAGAACAAGTCTAGTAAAAGATAGCTCCCCTCTATCTCCTGAAAAATTCAATGTTAATTTGGAGGTGAAGGCAAAAGATAATTCAATGCGTTAGAAAATTCAATGACCACATTCAAACTCCTTCTTTAGGTGAATTTATACTCGCTTATCCTAATTTCCAAAATCTGATCACTCGCACAACTCGCTCTTATTGTAATATCACTTATAAAACATTTGTAAAGTCACATTTTATTCAAACTTATAGTTTCATCCAAGTAAAACTTACAGGGTAGGGGTGCATTTCCTAGCACAGCAGGCAAGGAGGTTCAGATGAAAAGCACTGCGGTCCAGCATATAGTACACGCCCTTACAACCTCAAACCAACTTCAAAGGTTCTTCAGAATAAAAACCCCACAGAATAATTTTTTCCAAAAAATGTCAAACTAAAGGACTTTAGTGGATAAAAGTGTGAGCTGAAAGAAAATCATCGGAGCCTTTATCAAAAAAATAAAAGAATCTATAAAAATGCCGTTTCTTTTCCAGACAATTCAAACTTGCAATTCAATGTTTTGATAACACCAAGGGAAGTGCCACTTTAGAGAGAGACAGGCAGAACTCGAGTATGCCCACCAAAAAAGGTTTTCAAAATATTTCAAAACACTTACTTCTAGTAAAAACATAATTTTGAAAATTCGATTTACTAAGAATAAGATAGGTAACAAAGACTAGATGAACGACAGCTTGAAAATGAGAGATTTATTAGTCGCCAGTAGGCATTGTCAAAAGAGCTTAACAGGTTGTGGCTTCAGCCTTATCATTTTATCTTATTTCATCTTAATTCGAAGTAGAATTTTATACCAATTTCCGTTATGCATGAAATACTTGTTAGAATTAAGAAAGAATGTTAGAATTAAGCACGCACATAACAGAACCTAATTTCCTATTCATGAGAATGTCGCGAGATCCAGATGTGTGTTAATCATGTAATTTGACTTTAGGATACTCGCAAGGACGCTAAAAGCCCTGAGATACCTTATCGGTTAAGGTTGAGGTTACTGCTGTTAACAACATCGGTAACGACCTTATCGTAATGATTCTTTAAAAAATTAAACTTTTTTTACAACAAAACAAACAAAAAATAGAATAAAAAACAACAATAATAGGGAAGCAATTAGCTAAGTGGTTAGCGCACTTGATTCATAAACGGAGTCTCTGGTTGGAATCCGCTGCTTGATTTGCTCTTCCTAGGAACTTTGACAGCATGTGTGGTAGTGGACAGTGTAACGATAGAACATTATCCAAAGGCCAGCAAAACACTGAAAGCTCCGGGCGCCACTGACCTTAAATAATGTTAACGCACCTTAAATTAAAATAATAATAATTGTATCAAACAAAAAGATAATAAATTACTTGCAGTTATCATTTTTATTTTATTTTAAGATAGCGAATACATTTTTTTCCCCAACTTTAGAGTGTAGTTAGCAACTATGAAACGAATGACATTATGATTGAAATATAAAGTCATTTCATTGTACTTAAATACACATTAAAATTATTTTAAAGAAAACTGGGCGATAAAAAAAAGGTAGCATTCGCAAGATAAAATTTTAAAAAAAGGAAGATTGAACGTAAAAAAAATCACTTTTTTTTTTTAACGGCACGTCAGTACCTAAGGTCACTGACGCCCGGAGCATTTTCCAGTGCACTGTCGGCCTTAGGATAGTGTTCTCTTGTTAGACACATTAGTGTCCATTCCCGTGAGCTGTAAGAAGCTCCTAGGAAGAATAATCTAAGAGGACAGCAGATGGATACGAACCCGGGATCTCCGCTAAATAGTCCTGCACGCTAACCACAGAGCTATCCCTTTCTCCCTAGCTAATTATTATTTTTATTTTTTTAAAATAATAACTGTTAGCAATTCATTCTTTTATGGATATTATTATTTTTTTAATGATTTAAGGCGCGTCAACATCTAAGGTTATTGGCGCCCGGAGCTTTTTTCAGTGCACTGCCGTTACACTCTCGTTACAGAAAACACTGTCCATCACCTGACAGTGAGCTGTAAAAGCTCCCAGGAAGAGAAAATCTAAGGATCAGCAGCTGATTTCGAACCCGGGACCTCCGCGTGGAAGTCCAGTACGCTAACCGCATAGCTAATTTCTTCCCTGGATAATATAATCCCTTCATGGATATTATTTTTTTTTTTTTTTTAGTAATGATTTAAAAAAGAAACATTTCAACTGTTTTCCCCAACTCGAAGTAGGTATTTATTAATTTAGAAAAATAATAAAATAATCGTGTCTTTATTTGAGCAAACCACCCTATCTTGAAAAAAATTGTTACTGCGATTGTTCATTTCTGAAGATTCACTTATAGAGAAAAAGAGCGAGAGAAGAAGGGAGATTAAAAAAGATTTTTCAAACCCTGGCAAACATGTACTTTCTGATGATAAACCAATGTCGTGAATTTGACACGTTCACCATACTTCCTTTTACTAGCACTATGAGAAAATAACATTTCTCTGTTTGCCTATTAACCCTAATGCAAACTGTACCCTTACATTATGATCTAGATGTAGTTTCAATTTTCTCTGCGTCACTATCTTCTGTATTCTTTTTGAATACGAGGCATTTCCTGCTGGACGGCAGCACCTTTGCGAGTCGTCGACAAGACAGCAGATCTGATCCGGAGGTCCTCGTGAGTCATCCTCGCCAGTGCTGAAACCATTCGTACTTTCTCCGCCTCCTCTCTGCATTGGCCTTAATAAAACAAAATTAAATAATAAGGAAGCTAATAGCTAGTAACAGATCATTAAAACTATTGATTCGGTATAGATAAAGAAATTTTTGAAGCGGGATCAGAGTACAGTTATCTCTAATCTGTCTGGTAAGGAAGGTTTGCGTTTAGTAAAGAATATGGCGTTTATTTTTATTTTCCATTTAGTACAGAATTTAGTTTGTCGGTCGCTCTTGTTGGTGATGACGCCATTCTCCAAAATGACGTGAATAAAGCCACGTTATCGGCGTACAAGGCAAGGTTGACATAAGAAGTTTGGGAAGATGTAAGTGATGATCAGGATAGGACATAGGATGGAATCTTGGGGAACGCCTGCTGCGGTTGGATAGGGGTATAAGGAGGCAGAGTTTAGGTGGATGACAGACTTTCTGTTGAAGAGGCATGAATCTCATGAGTTTAATGAGATATAAAGAAAAGTTGATTCAATTTAGGGGTAAGAGAAGTCCAGTATGCCAAACGGTGTCAAAGGCTTTTTTATGTCGAGCAAAACCATTCCAGTTTTTTGTAGTGGAAGTTATGTGTGATGTCTTCTACAATTCGTGTAGGGCTTCTAGGAAAAGAAAATCTAAGGGGCAGTTGGACTCGAACCGGCACTCATGATGTTTCCCAATGCATAACTGATGAGTTAATCTCTTCGTTTCGAATTACTATTATTAATCGTGACTGGAGAGGGACTAACCCTGTGCAATCCGAAATCCCGATAGGTTCACTCAGTTATACAATGTGACTTTGTCTGAATGTGCAAGTGTTAGTTGTTAATTTTATACTATTAGTAAGAATGAGTTAGATCGCTGACGCAGTGGTTAAACCTCCTCTTCCTAAGAAAAAGCTTGCGAGTTGATTTCCTACAGCTTAAACAGAAACAGCTGTTGTCCAAGAATGTGACGTGAAACACTAGACAACAATCTATGCAGTTGTTTCAAATATGTAACTTAAAAAAATATGAGATTATTAGCAAAGGTAAGCACTCTGCTGCTCTTGAGATTCCCTTATCTTCACTGAGAAAAAAGTTTGAGAACTATGCAGACAAGAAAACATTAATTAAAAACATGGTTGGCAAATTTTTTAATTTCTTAAAAACAAATTAATGAGGATTAGTATCTTTCAAAACGAACAATGAATTCTATATACGTATAGCGAGTGTTTTTCTTGTTTACAAAGTATGCAGGCTATTCGTTGACAGCAGCATGAGATTCATGTTTTTAATCAGTCTGTAGCGGCCTGCCAAAACGCCTACGATCGTCCTAGCTTCCCAGGTTTAAACGGCTTGCCGTAGTAAACTTACGTGAATGGTTAACCATGAACTTTTTCGCCTTCCTCTAGCCTGAAGTGTATTCTGATACTCATCAGAATATCCAACTAAACAATCTCACACTGTCCAGAATTAATTTCGTAGGACATTTAGACACGCCTGGATATCGGAAAAAAGCAACTTCTGAATTTATTAACTTTCTTTTATAATTTCATAAGAACAAATGAATTGCAAATAGCTTTGTCAAAAAGGCTGTGGTTTTCCTACCCATACCTCAGATTATCTTGGAGCCGTCCGAGACCTCACAGAATCATACAAGTAATTTTGTTAGATTTACCCTATTAAGATCAAATTGCCTAAGTTATTTTATAAACAAAATTTTGTTCTCGAAAATAAACTTTTTGTAATTGTGTTGTATCCTCAATGAAAGATTGGTTTACAATAAAACGTACTGCATTTGTTTCCCCAACCAAACCCCACCACGAAAAAAAATCTTAGTAACCCCAGCAAATACAGCTCACCAACCCCGAACTCGCTCCTCATGTAGGGCATCAATTAAGCCGAAATTAAGAACAACAATGAAGATTTCTTTCTACTTTCTCTCTCACCAATGCCGAATGAAATTACTCTCCTGATAATTTTATTGGTTCAAATGACCTTTTATTGTAGGTACAATTAAATGTGCAACGAAAAGGATCTTGTAAAACTTTTTCTAGTTAAGAAGTCAAATAATTATTCAGAATATGAATAAATAAATCATTTTAGCTTACCAATTTAATATTATATTAATCCCAAATCTAGATCCTTTTTTAAAAAAATGTAAATAACTAACATTCAAACACAAAATTTGTTCATTTTGCAGTTGTTTGTGTCCGCTTCTACATTGCTGCTACTGCTACCAATGATAACTGCACAGATGGAACAAATCTAGTAAAATAAACGAGCAACAACTTAGAAAACATGAACTAAGGTTGACCAACGTGAACACATTTTCAGCAAATTTTCGTATATTAACATTATTTTAAAACACAATTCGTTTTATAAATTTATTATTTTTATTTAATTATAAATCAATTAAAAAAATACAATTTTAAACAATTCTGAAATTATTAAATGTTGTTTTCTGAAAAAAGTTTCTTTTAAATAAATTATTTAAAGTATTGAACTTAGTAAACATTATGACTAATATTTTATTGTGATAATTATAATAATTTTGTCTAAAATTCTGAGAAATATATAGAAATTGGCGGGCATAACAAGTATTTTTTTTTTTTAACATAATATTCCTTTTTTTGATTGGACAATGAACCCATATGCTGGTGGCTAAAGCGTCAGGGTACCCAGGGTTTCCATTGGTTATGAATGCGTGTACTGCTTATGTTCCACCAATCGTTATATTATACTCTTTCAAATTGTGTTTGGTGTTTATGCTTTGGTCATTAAGTAAAAAGTAAACATAATTAAATTTTAAAAAACTGTGTTATTTAATATCTATTATAAACAAATTGAGGTGAGCTTTTTTTTTTTTTTTTTTTATTAATTCAACTGCAATATTAGAGTAGTGTGTGCTTTAGAAACTGGATCTTTTTGTCTGGTTCTTTGTTACAAATAACTCTTGGCATTTTATTCAGTGGATTATTTGGATGGTTATTTGGTCTTTTTAAAATGTTTTGCCATAAACAAATTTATTATACAATAGTGAGTAATAAATTCGTAGAAATATTTTTCAATTATTCTTTTCTTTTTTTTCTATTAAATAGTAACAAAATTGGCTTTAGTATTTCTTGTACTTTTATGGGTAAACATAAACTTACTGAATTGTTTGCTAACTACTACCTAAGTATTTGTTTTGCATTTTTTTTTCACTTTCATTTGTGGTTCTTACGAATTTGCTATATTTATTTTTTAATTTGAACATATTAACGTGATCAGATATTCCGTTTTTCTAATTGAAATGTCATTTAGTATTCCTTTTTGTTGTTTAATTTAAAGCGCAGCACTAAGTTGAATCTCTTAGATTTTGGAATTTACAGATGAAATTGTAATTTTTTTTTTTGAGATTTTTAAAATTTATATTCAACTTTATTTTATAAAGCGACTATTTGAACATAGAAATAAGAAATATTTAAAATAATTTAATGGAAAAAATCATTGTACCAAATAGTTGTTAGATTTTGTAACAACGCGTGACCTTTTTTTTTTTTATACAAAACCTGCCTCTCTCACTTATATGCCATAATTTTTAGTTTGGATTTTAAAGTTTACTTATTGATTGAAGCCGATTATTCGAGCTAAGAGTGAGCAATGTTTTGTATTAGTTTTATTAAATACGTTTGTTTAGACTAAAGCGGATTCATAATTAATTACTTGGAGTTTGTGATCAAAATGAGGGAGGAATCTTGTAATGCAAGATAGGTTTCTTTCAATTAAAAAAGATTTCCTCTGGCAAATTTGTTTGATTAACACTTAAATTTCTTGAAAAACGTTTTGAAATATCAAATATTTACTAATATCAATATAATTTACTACCAGAAACACGTTAATTGCTTTACTTACACGTTAGGGTAATCCATACGTCTCGATTAACCAGAATTCTCATTGTTTTACTACTTAGAGAATCTCGACGCTTTAAACATCTATGATGTTTTTTTAACTTTTCACCTTCAACCTACTGTACGAAAGTGCTTTTAAAAAAATTAAATATTCTACCAAATTAAATCACTCAACATAATATACTTAGTATCTAAGTTAACTTCCCTCAAACTATTAGGCATTCTTCAACAAAATTCTACCTTTATGGACGAAATCTAAGGATTTTAGCGAAATATAAACCTTCTTCAACCAAATTGAATTTTTTTTTTTTTTTTAGGCAAGTTGAACAATTTTCAGCCAAAACCCCTAACAACCAAATTTCAGTGAAAAAGTTTTTTTAATCAAATTAACTTTTACTCTAGAATTTAACTTTCTTTAATTAAATTAACCTTTTAAGAACGAATGTTAGTGAAGTAAAAGTGCATTGGAAGTAAAAGAAACTTTTTTTTCAATCAAATTTAGATTTATGCAACCAAATTAATTAACCCTTCAATAGAATTCTTCTTTTTGTTACTGAATTAAATCCTTCTTCAAATTATAAAAAAAAAAAAAAATTCTCCTTTTATATTAAATTGTGTATCACATTTAAGCACTTAAAAAATATTATTTTTTTAAACCGCAATGAACCTTTCTTTAACCGAATTTAGCTTTGCTACAAGGAAACTAAAGCTTTTTATATAAAATTTAGCTCTCTTCTTCCATGATAGACTCATAGATTTTTAAACTTTCTACTTACAGTTTTAGGTTGTACTTTGTGGATAATCTATGTCTAGATTTTGAAATTACTGCTGTATGGTCCTAGGATTACCATTTTTATTACCTTACCTAATGAATCGCATAAATCTACAGAGGTTGAAGTGATTTGTGAATAAGCAAGATTTAATCATACTATGTAATATTAGAAACTGGTTTATAAAAAAATATTGTTTTGTTAAAGTCTTCCCTATTTAGCTTTAGTGAATCACTAACTAAAAATAGCCCCTGTAGGTACTTGTTTTCACATATTCCTTTGTTAACCTCAATGTGGACAGAATCTCTTCTTCTTGATGTGCACCTTGTTAACCTCATATAGCTGATTCGAGATACAATTAGCTGCTGACGTCTTTGCCAATCCATTTCTCTTCTTGGAAGGCTTTACCAGGTCCAAATCCTCGTCCCATGTTCTCTCGGCTTCTCTCCTTTGTCAAATTTTCCTCCATGTAACTTTCTTTACAAAGCCATCCTGCTAACTGTTATTCTAGAGACACGATGAAATTACTTAATCATGTGATAGCTTTGATTATGGTATTCCTTATTCGATCTAGTCTAGTTCTACTGCTTGGCTTAGATTGTTTTCTTCTTTATTTAAGATCCTTGTCTCATTGCACAATTACAATATACAGACGAACGTAGTGTTTTGCAATTTCACAAAAGGTACCGAGGGGGCTCTATAAGACCAAAAACAAAACAGCCTAAAAGCAGGTTTATTGCGGTTTCCTCCATCTTCTCACCCAAATATTGGGCATCTGAGTGCTGGCAGGTTTTACCAGAATAAGACTTTTTTGGTTTTCTCCTCCTTTCTGAGCACTTCTTAGAGAAAAATGCTACTTTAGTATAAGCCTGACTCAGTGCCGCCATGTTCGGCAGTTCTACATTTCAAGGCTTTCTTGGTTTCTTCTTTTTTTGAGACTTACTTTGTAAGACTGCCCAAACTAATTTACTTCTGTAATGCCATGCCTCGAAAGAAAAGAAAGGTGCTTTGATTTCCTCCTCTCTGCTCTCTATGTATGAGAGACTAGCTAGCAAGGATTTCTTTGCCCTCATTGCTACTCAGTTCTCTTCCTCCTCCTTTCTGAATGCTTGGAAAATTTTTGGCTCGAAAATACTCATCCTGCCTCAGTATGTCTGCAGGGCCTCTCCTCATTGCTACGCCGAAAGTCCCTAGATAATGTTTCAAATAATAGTTGCAGCCCTTGTACGTCAGTTCACAGAAAATTTTGAGTTGGTGAACACTCGCGCTACTTTCTTTTATGGCTGTTTACTTAATTAAATTAATATCTGGCCAGAACTTGACTAGAATCATTGATCTCAGTTAAAATTCAAGGCTAATGGTTGGCGTACGTAGATTTTGTATATTTACTACTTTATAGCCAATTTCAGAGTACTCTAAAAAGCTATACTTGGAAGTCTCACTTGCGGTGTACTGATATTCCTCCAACTAGAACTTTTGGTTACACAATCATACTCATAAATATTACAACGTATATGAACCTATAAAATATTAAAACGACTGTAGAAGAAAGCTTAATTATTTATAACAAAAAAATACAGGAATCGATCTGCGAAGTAGCACTCACGTCCAATTTTTTTCGAATTTAGCATTTTGGTTTCAAATTTCGTTACTATATAATATTCAAGAGGCAAGTCTCCATGCGTAAAATTATTATGCTATGATTGAAGAAAATCATTAACGCTGTTTTCTAAAAACTGAAAAATAGAGTCAGTCAAGCGGATACTGCCAGTAACCCATTTTGACCAAAAGTTAGGAACGTCCTCTGATGTCACCTAACCTACTGCAATATTTATTTTTTGAGCTACGGTGGACACACACACAGTGACTGATTTGTAAAAGCCATTTTGTCTTACTCAAGGGACCTTAAAACGGATTATTTTTAGAAAATTCAATACCGAAAATCTGTAATAGTAGTTTTTGCCTCCCACAATGAATAAGGGAAAAATAAGAATTCAATGTTTATGAAATATTCTCTTCACGTGTTCATAAAATTGGGTGGAATTTAAATTTAGAAAATCTGACACGATCGCAAAATTTCTCTTACTATCAGTAAGAGATAGTAAAAATAATTGGAAATGGAAGAAATGGTGTTATTTAATTTTATATATATATATATATATATATATATATATTGTATATATATATATATTGTATATATATATATTGTATATATATACATATATTGTATATATATACATATATTGTATATATATACATATATTGTATATATATACATATATTGTATATGTATATATATATATTGTATATATATTTTTTAAGATTTAAGGCGCGTCAACATCCGAGGTTATTGGCGCCCGGAGCTTTTTTCAGTGCACTGCCGGCCTCTGGACAGTGTTCTCTCGTTACAGACAACACTGCCCATCACCGGACAGTGAGCTGTAAGAACCACCTAGGAAGACAAAATCTAAGGGCCAGCAGCTGGATTCGAACGCCGGAACCTCCGCGTGGGAATCCAATACGCTAACCGCATAGCTAATCCCGTCACTAAAAAAATGTGTTACTGTATTTCAAATCATCAAGGGGATACAATATGCCATTTTGGGCCAATAAAATATTCAGCGAGCGGATACAGATAATTTCAGCTCTTACATATACTGACATCACATATTCAGACCTATCACTCTTACAAATATTTTCTATCTTTTGGTAAAGAGGGAGTGTTCTAATAAAGCCTAAAAGAACTATTGAGGCTCCCTGAATATTATTGTTTTTCTTAAATAAAGTACGCATAATGTGATTAGTGTGAAAGTGTATTTTGACAGTAGGGGTAGAGGTAGATACGCTAAACCCAAGTAGTTACACACCAACTAACTCTGCAGGTCCTAAGTTTAAAATGTTAGTGAGTCACTATTAGTGTGTATTTTTTTTAAGGCTGAGACACCTGCAGGGATGCCATATTCTCTGAAGACGTTGCTGGTTCATTTCCCTCCTCAGGGATGTAGAGCTAAACAATATACTGCAACGGTGCTTGAGGTAGAGGTTATCTTCACTTTTAGGAACCCAATTTGAATAAAGTTGCTTGGAAAAATATTGCAAATAAAATTTAGATCTAGATTTAGTAGCGAACATAAAATGCTAAAGGAAAACAGTTTTTCGTATTTTGAAGATCTCAAAATGAGTATTTTCTTTGCAAACTGTACCAGTATATTGCAAAGGTTCCGGGCGCCTTTGGACGTAGGATTGCTTCTTAATTTTAAAAATAAATAAAAAAAATAACTAGACAACGAATTTCTTATTTGCTTCTGTGTTAAGGCCCCATTGATGGCGTGCAGTAATAATACATACGGAGAGAATTGGGTGGTTTGAGAGTTGAAGTCGTCCGTAGAAGTCTCTCAGGAGATTGGACAAGGAAAGTGAAAAAACCTTTACTCATTAAGCACTACATTTCTGTACTCTTGAATTTAGCGAAGAAAAGTTCAAGGTTAAACGAAGCAAACGTGGAATAGAGAGTCATTTTCATTTTGTTTTGTTTTTATTATTGTTGTTGCTCTAAGCTAATTTCACTCAATAGATTTTTACTTATCAGTAAATATGAAATTTAACTGGGTTTATTCTAGGGAAATTTGGGACTTCGTACTTCCCCCATTTTCGATTTATTGAAATCGATATAATGAAGTTTGCTAAACATCACTAAAAATTCTTTGAACATATTTGATGTAGTTTTTTCGTGGTTGATACTGCCAACGCCTTTTCGATTGGTGTTGTTCTCTACATGACTATCAATAGTGTGCAATTATCCTGGGGAATATTGAGGAGTACTCAAAAGTTTTGTAGACCAAGTCTGCACTCACTAAACACTATCTAGGCTTGTAACACGATTTTGACTTTGACAACACTTCCATACTTACAAGGAACACTAACAGAAACAAACGCAACATATTATAAATGATATACATTCAACAGCAAAAACATCCATCAACTTTAGTGCAGATACCAACAACCTTTCAAATTTCTACAACAACATCCTTCAAGCCGTAACTTAACTCACCACATACCTACGGTTTTCCCAGCCCTATTGTTTTCTCCCAACCCTTACCTCTATAACTTTAAACCCGCTTTTCCATGGATCTTCAACAGTTATGGATGATGTAGTTAAACACATTACAGTAAAATTTATAATGTAAGTCAACTTAAAATATTTTTTTAATTACTTAATCATTTTTTATTATTAGTTTTATACATTTTAAATTTTCAACCACTTCTCTATTTTTTATTTATTATTATTATCATTATTATTTATTTATATATTTTTTTTTACTCAGTTTCTATTTAAATTAATTATTCCTTAATACTCTGAAAAAGCAAAAAATTTGCCTACAAAATTTTTGACCTCTCCTTAAGATACCCTCGGATTATCTATTTACAACGGTCAATAACCAAACCATCATCTGTATGTAATGATACTGATGATGGAGCATTGTTCAAGAGCCAGGTAACAAGCTCATAGCCCTCTCTCATAAACTCAGTCGAATGGTTTGTAGAGGGTGCCGTTTGCAAACACAGAAGCTGCAGTGAATATGAATGCGATGCGCCATCTCTAGTAAACAAGCTGATCCGACCGCCGACTGTAATGGGGTTGCACAACTTACAAAAATTACCGCTTCCCTGCGTCCCTTCCTTTCAAAAAATCAATATCACTACCCCACATACATTTATTGCAGAGAATTTACTGCATTTGAGATCAGAATAACATGTTGCATTCAAATAGTGTCTTCTAATTCATATTTTTTACTTTGTTCATGCAATAAAGATTTAGACTATGTATGGCCAGTTATTCAAAGTAGTAAAACATAAAATGTTGAAATTTGATATTTAGGGTATTAGGTACAGAAAGTAAGGATTGAATCAAAATAACCAAGTTGTTGATATTTTTACTGAATAATTTGTTCATTTTTTGGGATTTTATCGCAAACGACTGGAACTATACGAATTTGCATATTTTTTCTTTAATAATGGTTTGTTATTATTAAATGCTAATTAACCGCCGCTTCCCTTCGAAGAATTACTCTGAAATAAATTTTTCGGCAAAAATTGCTAAAGAAAAGTTATAATCAATGTGTATGCACTTAGAATTAGATGTTTAAAGAAAGTCTTAAGCGTTTTGCAAGAACGTTTCCCTAATAAATCAAAAAATCAATTCAAATTCAGTAAAATACCAGAGAAAGTAAGAAACGCATATAATTTTTAAATTTGTAAGGCTTATACTTTATATATATATGTATGTATATATAATTGTATTAGAGAAAATAATTTTAATTTATTATATTTTTCAGTTTGCTGATAATCATTTGATCAAGAAATTCAAGCAAGAAATTGTTTTAATGACTATAAAAAAATAATAATAATTTTTGGAGACTTCGGAAACGGTGTATTAATAGTTAAAAAATGGATTTGAAATTTTATGTAGTAAACTTGAGACTTTTATTTGAAACATTTTGGAGGAGAAAAAAAAAAAAAAATTTTAGTCATATTACGGGAAAAAATATGCCATTTTATAACATCTGTGTGATATACCATCTGTATAACTGTTTCTCCAAGATTCCGAGTTAGAAGTATATCTGTTGTACACCTGTACCGAATTTTTTTTCTGTACATTCTCTGGCAATGTTCTTTACACTCGTACAAATGTATTTTTATATGTCTTAAGACGTTTTAGGTAGTAAGCTTAAGGTAATAATAGTAGGCTTTCGTGTTCTTCAGATTTTCAATTTAAGGAAGTCTGCTGTCAAATAGCATTAGTGGACATATCTTCTTTTTCCATACCTTTGACTCTTCATGCCTATCGTTGAGTAAATTTAGAGCATCTTGGTGGTGTGGGACTTTTTAAATTCCCTGAACTGTGGGAAGCTATTTTTCATTTTTTTTAAAGCTAATTTACGAATCTTTGGCAGGGAGAACACTTTTTCTCTGCTCTCAGATTTGGGGTTGCCTCTATTCAGATTATCTTATTGAGTGCAGATATTTTGGGAAAGCAGTTTTGTGCTTAATTTGAGAAAGTTGTGACTATGGACGAATGCAAATAAAATGGCATCTTTAAAAAAGAATGCTTACTTGTATTCTGTACTGCAACTTTTAATAAGATCTGTTATGTTCTCATTAGTGCCCAAGATCTCAACCTCGCATCAAAACCGACGATGAAACAACTTGCCGAAGAACACTTGATAAGTTCGAGGACATTAAGTTAGAACCGGCATTGAGGATCGCTATTCCCTGGAACTAACCCTCTCTCCTATTGTATTCCTTAAATATTCTGAAGAAGACCCCTAAAGAGGATTTGCAAAAATAAATTGATCGTATTATAAAAATTAGTACCCAAATAACAGTTTTTAATAAAACTTTTATGTATTAAGAACATATCTTAACGCTATTATTTAGTTTCCTATTTCAAACAAAATATAATAATAATAATTTCTGTAAATAACTGTGTTTACTGTGAAATCCGTTTGGTTGATTATATGTCTTGAAAGTCCATATTTTATTAATATTATGGATGGGTGCCATCTGCAAAGTGACTGTATTGTAATGTGAAGGTGTCCTATTTAAGTGGTGCTTATATTCAGCAAATTGTAAAAAAAGTGTAAACCAATTTTACTCAAGAGTTTAAAATGCACGTTTATCTATAACGCACCAGCCTGTACGCCCTAAAAGAACCGGTATTTCTGTTACTCTAGTACACCTTAAGACTTCTATTGTTCCAAAAAGTACTCGTGTTTGTTTTGTAGTGTGCAATGAATTTCAAAAGCATGTAATTTAAAAATTAATGAGTATATATATGTGTGGCACTGAGCTAGAGTTTGGTTATTAAACCTTAGTAATTAAACTTTTCAGTTATCACTGCTGGCCTTTTAGTATTTAGTAGGTACTGCGAGCATACAAAGTATTATTCGAGTTTTTCCAAGTTTGGTCCTTCCACAGCATTTCGTTTTTGGGATATTGTGTTCTCTCAATCCTAATCAGTCAGCCTTATTCATTCACCTGCAAAGTCATAAACATTCTATATTGAATATTTACTAAATCGTTTCTTTCTCCACTGTTTTACAGATTTGCAGAACGAATATTTAATCTTCATTGGTAGATACGCTAAGAGGGTGATTTCAAGTCCTCATTCTTTTATTGTAAGTTAGTTTACTTTTTATAATTTTTTATATAAGTAATTTGTAATTTTTTAAATTAGTTGGAGATTCATTGAGTTTCGTTACTCAATAAGTCTTCAAAATTAATTTTTAGAATTGAAAGTATTTTCTTGATGTTACCTTATGTGTCATAAGAAAGATGAGTGATAAGTTTTGTTGCATCTTTTATTTTTTACATATCTTTATGGTAAGCGTATTGAACGCAGACAGCATTTATTTGTAAAAATAATAACTTAATCACTTTTTCACTTGTAATTTGACAAAATATTTTTTTGAACTACTTATGAACCTCTAGCAAAGAACTTAGAATGATCTTACAGTAATCTGAAAGCGTGCTCTCTCATTGTTCTCCTACAGAATATTTGATTGGGGCTTGTGCTGTTACTCCCTATGCTCCAAAGTATTGCGCGTGCATATCTCTATGAATCGTTTATTTATTTATTTAATTTAAGGCGCGTCAACAAGTACTGTACTATCATCACCCCGATATTCGCATTTGCAATCACCACTGCCGCCCAAGGTCGCTCCTCCCGACCATGAAACACCACACGGTTACTCAATCCAAATCTAATCACTTTTCCCTTAAACACATAGGGCTCTTGCAACAGCAACACATCAATTTTCCTTTCCATAAACAACTCTCTAACTTCTCTTATCACCACTCTTGTACGATCCGCATTCAATTGAGCCACTCTAGTTATGTTTTCAACACCATCCTACTCTTGTACATTTCTACACAAGAAATCTATTAAACATAACCAAATGTTCCACGTCCTTAAAACCCATTCTTCAACAATTCGCACACTCTAAACCAACCTTTTAACTTTTCACATCCGGACGGTGAGCTGTAAGTGGAGTAGCTCCTAGGAAGAGACAATCTAAGAGCCAGCAGCTGGATGTATCGTTAATTTTTTGCTTTCTTCTAATAACGCCACCCGTTATTAGTTAACGCTTATACTCCTTCTTGGGTTTGTAAAAACACTTATGCCCTCCATCTTCACTTTTAGTGTCGTGCCGAACATGGACCATGGACCGAAACAAAACGATGGTGGGATCAATTATAGAGTGAAGAATAACATGTTACCTCTTTTTTTTTTTTTTTCTTCTCATCAGTCAGGCCAAAGAGCGGTTTGACCGAGCGTGATATCTTTCTGGAACAAAAAAATTGAGACTGGCAAAACTGGATAACTTAGGTCATTTTTTGACATATTCTATCTAGTTATTGGCAGTTTAGGTAGGGAATCCATGAAATGTTCATCGGGAACTAATTCATGAGAATTACTCCTGCACAGTTCTATAAAAGCAACTATTTCTCTCAAATTTCCTTCCTCTTCCATAAACCGGAAGTGCCACTTTACGATCATCCAAACATTGACCAGTAGTTTCAGGATTTTGCAATTAAATTTTTTTTTTTCCACAATTATATATTTATTTATTTATTTTATTTGTATTTATTTATTATTATTACTTTATTATTTATTTATTTTTATTTTTTTGAGATGTCACTACCATCTCTGCAGCAAGCACCCTAGTTTTTGTAGATTTTTGTGTGTCACTCAACAGCTATCCGTAAAACCTCATCATGAAAGGCCCATTTAACCTACCTACCTTTCTGAAGTCGTAAAAAGCACAGTTTAACTGACTGGTAAGGGGTTGAAGCGCGTGGTCAATAAAGCAATGAAACTGTTTTTTAAATCCTTGTATTCAAAACTAGATTACAATTGTCAGGCGCTACCCAAGAAATAGTTCCATTTGGAAGCGTAAAACACATTGTTTTCTCTCTGCACAACACTGCTGCGAGTAGTAATCCGGCATCTCCTTTGATTGGCGGTTGTTACAGTTTTTTAATGTTTTAATTATTTCAAAATGGCGAACATGAAGATATCTTTTTAATCTCTGGAAAATGTGACTGGAATTATAAAGCGAATAAAAAGGCAACGAAGGGAATTTTTTTTTTTGTTCAAAAGTTTATTAACTGTGAGGAAGAAGCACTTTCGTGATGCACGTTCATGTATTCACGATGACTGGCACCACTAGATGCCGGACAGGGTCATCCCATCTACTATGCAGTATTTGAAGGTTGCGTCATTGAGATGCTGGAGTAAGGCTGCTGTCTTGGACACCTGGACGCTGGACATCACGACAGCGCCCTCAGTCACACGGACAAATTACTGACAAGAAAATAGATTCCTGTCGTTTCTTTAGTTTCCATACTCACTTGATACGAGTCCTTGTGAAAAATATAACAAATGTCGCTATTTTGAAAAACCAGAAAACATTACAACAAATCAATAAACCTGCATCATTAAAACAGATTGCAGATTAGAGTGCTATCACTGAAAGTGGGGTCAGCGACTTAGTAGCCGTGTGTCTTCCCAACAGAACTTTGATGTGGGGGATAAAGTACAATTGTAATTCAGTTTTGAATAAAAGAAATTACAAAAATAGTTGTCATTAACATTATTTACATTCCTTATATGAATGTATGGAATCAATCTACTGAGTCAAAAATTTGTTATCGTTTTTGTAAACAACTATATATTATATAACAAATCACAAATATGCTTTTTCACAAATCTTGAGTAACTTGAGGTGTATATAAATATACATTATATATACATATATATGTGTGTGTCTTTTTTAAGTCAGTAGAACTTCTCTAGTTAGGAAACGGTCTTTTATCTTTCACCCCATTATTATATATTATATGTTCAGATTACTGGCGTTAATACCTGCCCGAAGAAAAAAAATCAAATTACTAAGTGAAAAAGGGATAAAAATTGAAACTATTTTTTGCTTTAAAAAGAAAACATCAATTTTTTAAAGTACTAATTTCATTGTCTTTTTCTGATTTATAAAGATATGAAAGAACTTTCTTTTCTACTTATAATGGTAAATTGTAAAAGAAGCCCTATATATTCTATGGACTCTTTTACTGTTTTACTTATTTAAATTTTTACTTTGCTATTAGTTACATTTATATCAAATTATTTTTAATTGAAAATTTCTTTAGAATTATCTATATCTTGTATATATATTTATTTATTTAAACAGAAATATATTATGGTGGCCCTTGAATACATAATATATTTAATAAGAATTAGGATGTCTTTACTTATAAGAGTAGAACCCTGCACTGCCGATACCACCACTGCCTCACTAATATATTCACACCTTATTTTCTTTATTTATGTTTGGAATTTTTTGAATATATATTGTGTTACCTACGAACACTCCTATTTATTTATTTTTCACATATCTTGGGTATATTTAAATAATTTATTTTCTTCAATTGTTGTTTGTATATTAATATGTGCAAATAGTTTATTTTATTTATTTTTTATTACGTTATTCAATATTTTAGATTTAAAAAAAATATAAGTGAAGTAAAGTTCAATTAATTTAAATTATAAATAATTTAAAAATTAATTGTTCATTTTGAGATGTATGTATATATTGAAAAGTTTCTACTGCTCTTTTTTTTAATCAGTGGTAATACATTGTGTTTCATAATGTTCTTTAGAGTTACGATATTTAAAAAAAAAAAAACGGACGGGAAGCATTTTAACTTCTTTTTTTTTTAAATTTTCGTTATGCCTCAGATTTGTTCTAAATATCAGTTGCCTTCGATATGAGATTGCCTGAAATACGTTTCTTAGTGAAAGAAGCATTATGTATTATGTCCGTCCCGAGTACCTCACTAAAATAACTTTCCCTGATAAATGTTCTGAATGAAACTGATAAATTTACCATCTATTTGATACTTAGGCCGTAAGGATATTTTTAGAAGTATGCTGTTATCCTGATGGTTCCAAGACAGAGCAAACTCTCTGGAGCTTGAGTTTATTAGTAATGTTTGGAAGTTCTGTTTCTCCAGAAAGTATGACAAGAAAGTTTTCTCAGGCTGAGATCATTGGTGCAATTGAATGCTGCTGCCTGTTGAGAAGTGGCAGACAGAATTTATACAGTTTAGGGCCTTTTCGGAAGTCAGACTGCGCTTAAGGCTTTAAGCAAGCGTGTTGGAGCTCTAAATTAGTAGGCGAATATAGAAGAAAACAATAAATTTCCACAAAAAAGCTCTTCTTCTACCTAATCTTACTGGGAAAGAAGGCAATAAAATAAGAAAGTGAAACGACCTGGTTGTGTGGGATATCTTTTGGGTACGAAAAAAACGTTTGTGAGAGGGACATTTAAAAGTGAAGGATGAAGGGTTTGTGGAGCTCGGGAGAGTTGGAGCTCTAAGATATCTTACGATTGTGTGGGCAAAATTGGAAGTTACTTCTGAGGGTTTTTGGGGGGTTGAGAATAAGTGGTAACTAATAGTACTTGTTGCTAAAAAACTATTGGAAATCGTAGCTCTAAAGGGGTAATCTGTAGAAAATATAACATACCTCAACATTGGTAAACTAAATACTGTTTGCCCAGCAACAAACCGTCGGTTACTATTTACTTCAGAAACTGGCGTTTAAATGTCTAGAAACATAAAGCTATTCGTCTACCACAGATGCTATGTGCTTAGGCAAAAGCTCTTTTTCCTGAAGTAACTAAAAAAATCTTTGGAGTCGGTTTCGAGAAATTCTCTCTTATATATATTTACATATTTAATAAAGTAGTACGTCAAAGGTCAACTAATTTCCTCCTTCAGAATTTGTAAAAAAAAGTGTCAATGTTAAGTGGATTTTAGAAAGTGTAGGTTGAAGTAGCTTTTTAGAGGGTTCATTCCTCCTCATGGAAATTCCAAAATTAATTTTTCCACAAAAATGCTCCAAAAAGTATGTTAGTTTCTTCGTGAAAGAAATATCATTGTAGTTGTTTCTGAAGAAAACGCAAAAATAGAAAATTCTATTGAGAAAAGGGACACCTTATTCCATTTCATTCAAATCCATTTTTGAGGTTACTATTGACTTCTCCGGACTTCGCCGTGTTCTAGTTCGTATTCTCTCCATTCACCCTCTTTAAGGGAATCGGTTGATTTTTCGCTTCGCAGGCAACCAGATTCCTTAAACTGAGTTCGAACTGCGAAACAAGAAATTGAATTGTGCTAAATTTGGTTCTCAGTAAGTTTTTTCTCATTAAATGGACAAAATCGCCAAGTTTTTAATATAAAACTAAGCGCATCTATGTAGCAGTCGTTTTTGCTGATTCTATTCAAGTACCAACTGCGGAAATAAGGGCGATTAAGCCAGACAAAAATTGTTTATTACGTTTTTCCGTTTAATAACGCCATTTGAGGGGGATGTCAAAATGTATCGCACTCTATTTGCCACGAAACTTTGAAAATAATTATGAAACACTCTGTATTTATTTATTTTTATGAATTTACACATTAATGGTTTAGGAAATTTTGTAATTAGTATGAATTTCAACTGCTGGACAAAATTATCGTCTTCAAGAAAATACTTATTGAAACTGAAGCACTCATTAGAACGGCTAATGTACAGCACTACTAAATAAATATCAACATTCACTCTTAGACACACTCTTGGCACTCCTCGCCTTGTGGGGGCAAACTGCTGAATCTTGTTGAAAGATCCTGTGATTATTTAAAAAAAAAGGCTTTGATTTTGAACTTTTTACCACGAGGTCTAAAATATTCTTTTGGTAACACTGGAACTGTTTAATAACACTGCTTATCTATTTATAACAATACTCGAATGGTGCCCACTTTCAAGTTCATTTTTTGTGATTAAAATTTGTAATTGGTAAAATGTATTCGTTTAGTAAAAGTTGAAATCATGTGAACCTTTAAGCTGCTGTAGAACTGTGTTGGTCCAATTTGGTTCTTAGAGATCGATTCGCCCAAAAAATTCTCTTAATAAAGCGTTTTTAATCAACTCATCAAATCATCTTATATGGATTCATTGTAAGATTCCATTTAGCGAGGCATGTTGTTTGTTGTTGTTTTCGCCTGAAGGTTTCTTCTCATCCGGGAGGGCTAACAACATCTTAAATGGTGTTTCTAATTTTGTGCTGTAAGAGGACTCCGTTCATTCTGGAATAATGTATGTTTGGAACCACAATTATCACACCAGATGTATAACTAGTCCTCTTAGTAATATGGAGTCATAGAAAACAAATGCCACTGTAGTGTAGAAGAAGCAAACCAGTAACAGAGCCTTGTAAAACGTGTAACTTTACTTAAAATATAGAGTGTACAAGCGAGCCAGTGCCTTAATTTGTCCAGAAGTTGAGTTTTACTAATTAAGATGAACTTCCATAAACCTTAATACATGCCCTGTTCAAAATTAGCGCCTTTAAAAAAAGAAATAAAAAACAAAAATTCTTCATCAGTAAAAATGATATTTATTTTTCAATTATTGTTAACTGTGTCAATAAATTTTCAAAATTATTGCCATTAATATCAAAGGAATCGTTACACTCAAAAATTACATTAAATTGACATAAAATGCAAGTTTATTTGAGATAGAAGAAAGTGGAAAATACATT
The DNA here is from genome assembly GCA_000181055.3 of Rhodnius prolixus. NCBI lineage: Eukaryota > Metazoa > Arthropoda > Insecta > Hemiptera > Reduviidae > Rhodnius > Rhodnius prolixus. The sequence continues at coordinate 98,774 of KQ034186.1, read as the reverse complement.
TTTTTTTCTTTTAGTTATTGCGGGAATCAGTTGATGGTATTGAGTCCCTGGCCCTTGATAGCTTCCAATTATCACCTCTGTTAGGTTTAAATGAAATCTTGAGAGATTCTCAAGTCGAGAGAAATGAGTGACTTCTCAGATTCTTCCATGTATCCATGAACTCGAGTTGAATCGAAATTCCAGGTGACTACCAAGTCATGGGCTGAACTTAGAGTTGGCCAGTCGATTCCATTCAGTTCACAAGTGGCCACTTCCACCTCGCATTAACTTGCTTAACAATTACTTTATTGTGTCCAGCGAATAATCTAGAATCGCCCCAATGTAACTTTCCGCATTCACAACTCCTCTAAGAGTAAAACAACTAATTCTGCGCGTACTTCCAATGAGATGTTTTCTCATAACATGATTGAGAAGATCTGAAGACCAATTTTAACATCTTAAAAAAAATATAACAATGATTTCTAATCATCTATATTCTAGTGAAGATGTTCCTTTCTCTCTTATCTTCCTTTCGTTGTCTAGCTACTCAGTGCTCTAAGTAGTCGCCCTAAAGCGGGATTTTTGCTTCTCAGATCTGCCTCGATCATTTTTTTTTTTTTTTTTTTTTTCATGATCGTAGAAGGTGGTAGGTAACATTTCTTAAGCATTTGACTCAACTCAGAGCTCTTTAATAGACTCTTGGATACAGGAGTTTGATGCCTGATGAACCTTTCCTTTAATTGAATGTGGAATCTAGGACTCCCCTCTTCAACAGTCTGAAGAACCCTTCCAATGGAGATGACAGTAATTCTGGGGATACATGATGCTGGCAGTAATCACTAACCAAGTCATTGGCCTGACACGTTCTAATAATGTAGAATAGATGGTGTTCAAAAAGTAACGTAACAGTAAGAAGGGAGACACTTTGGAACTAAGTACCTTTAAATTAGAAGCAATTGAAAGATATATACTTTTTTTAAAGCATTTTTGTTTTAAAAAATAAAGTGTTGAGCTAATTTTAAGCAGGAGCTCAAAAGATTGAGCAGGAGTTATATTTTTAAGACTATAACAATACAGAATTAAGAGTAAAAAATTTAAATATTGGTACATTGGTTGAGGAGAATTTTGTTTAATTTTTAATCAACGATTTGTTCTGTCTGGGCCGAGCATTTTTGGAGGTTATAACATTGTAATGACCTCTTCGAAAAATTGTTCTTTACCTGAAATCAGAATTGTTTATTTATTTAATTAAATTGGTTTTTAATAGCTGCAATGGAACAAATGTGAACATTTCTTGTATCTTCTCCGTATCTTATTCCCAGATTTTGTTTTGTTTGTGGTTAATAAATGTTTTTCTTTTTCTTCAAACACAGAATGCACTCAGTGTTGAATCTTTTTTATTTTGTCTTCAATATTATCCAAAATGTTAGCTTGTATCAGTTTCTCTGTTCATTTTTTTATTTTTTTAATTAATTAATTTTGAAAAAAAATCCGAGTCCTAAACGTACATAACTTTCTCTTACTACGATTCTCAATATTCTAACGTACAAGGTATATGCTCGACAATGCTTTCTCCTATTCCAGAATGTTTTAAGTGACAACATTCAAGCAAGTTTCGTGACATATTTAGTTTACAGCAACAGTATGTAGGTGATAAAACCCTCAAAATTATTAGGGATGACAAGTGAGAAGCTCGAAAGTTTCCCCCTTCTCCGGAAACCCTTATAAAAATAAATTTTCACGAAAAATGTACCAATAAAACTGATTAGTACTTACTAGAGAATTAATTACTCTCTGATTAAAAGCTGAGCTAAATTGATGTTCGAGAAAACTAGCATAAACCTGACTTTTAGCTACTCACTTAATCCCCCTTAGCAATATAGCAGAGGTGGGACGTTAGATTAAAAGCATTTCAGAAGTCTATGCAGCTCCTTCTCACAGACTGGAAAAATGTTTCAAATAAGGTTCTAAATTTTGACGTGTGCAATGTGTATGTCGATTGTAACGAAAATCGTTGGAAATTTTTGTTTGAGAATGTAAAAATAAGTTTAGAGTAGTTAGTGGTACTTACAGTTAAGGCTAAGTTATTGTCGGGTCCCAAGGGATCCAAACCATATTATGAGCTTGCTGCGATTTTTAGGTAGAATATTCAAACACACGCACAGAGACCATTTATACAACTTTTTTCGACATCGGGGACATAAAAAACTGATGTTTCTGGAGAAATATAAGTTTTTATAATTTGATTAGATCGCAATACTTGTGTTACTAGGAATAAAAAAATTATTATTTTGAGGGACAGCGTGCAGTAGCTTCTACAGGGCTCATAGATGCAAGTGATCATTTTCTTCCGACTGAACAATATAGCAAATCTCATAAAATAAAAGGAATTGGAGTTGAATAGTAAATCAATTAATCTGTAAAGCTAGTTTTGCTACATTGTAATTACAATCATATTTTACACTGTAATGGATACGTATTTAATTTTGGTATTTGCGCTCCATCGTAGCTTAATATTACTGAAAAATTTAGTTCATTATCTAAATGTGGAGTGCCGAGAGCACCACGTCTGGGGATGAGTAGTAATTTTGTTATTCGCCTTAATGTAATATATATTTTTTCAAGTACTTCTTAGTATACCCATGTTAACTTGACTGTATGAATAACATTAAAAATGATTGAAATGGCCAAATATTCTTTTCTTATTGTAAATTTTCAAAAAAATAAAAATTGCACACAAAAGCAATAAATCTTTGCCTGATTTGTCACCAACGTTAATTGTCGTTCCAAGAGTTTTACACTGCCGATCAAACTATTTTTTCGTCTACTTGAAATTTTACAACCTATTTTATAGATAGTAAATCCGCAAGATAAAGAGAAATAACACTTGAGAGAGCTAATTTAAAAATGTTAAATTTTAGTAATATATATTATAAATATAGTCCATATGAAGCAGTCGGCGCTCCATCAATCCACTACTTTTAAAATGGTCCCAAAACTTGCAAAATTCGTTTTGCTTTGTTTTTTTTGTTTTGTTTTTGTTTCGTAAACAGTTTGCAAATGCGGAATTCATCCTGCAAAAGCCTTGCACAGTGAAAATATCGCGTTCTTTCTTTTGATATGCCTACACTTATCTCACGCACCTTTAATGGCCGACCGCCCAGTACACAACACATTGTTCACCTTCTCGATGTTTCCATCTGTGGTTGCAGTTTTGTGCCATCTTTCAAATGGACTATCTTCGAGTGAAGTATGACCCCGTTTGACTTCACTCACCGTTTCATTACTGCTAAATATGAAAGAGCAGACCCTTATAAACAAACTATTTTGGATAATTTTATGATGGCACGATATTTTACTTTAACTATTTCAATGAAATACATATATGTTACACATCTGCTTTTAATAGTCACATAAAGAAAAGTATTCGACAGCCCAAGTTGACGTCTCTTATTGCGATACGTGTGCTACCATAACAAATACAAAATTTCATTCATAAAAACCCCATCTCTGCGCACTGCCGAGAACTTATCACATTGCCCTAGTATTCATGTAGTGATCATTGCGATTAGTAGAATAGTGACTTGGCAATTACTGTACTCGTATTTGTTAAAAAAAATTGAGTAAGAGAAAGTATTATGCTCTATATGGTCTTTTTTTATTTTTTTTATTTAGTGTTTTATAGAAAACTGTGATTTTCTGCTGATTTCTATACTCAATCCTTACTTGTAGTTCTCCCTTTAATTAAAAATGTATTTTATGCAAAATTCGTTGTCAATTAGGTAGGTAGGTTCTCGAGGAAGTTGACCATGATGTGGGGTTCTGGCAGCAGTGTCTGGAAAAATGTATAAATTAGAGTCAAGAGAATTGTATTAAGGGAAATTGGTTTAAGTTGAACAAAAAAGCGCTACACAATGTACCTTAAATACATATTATATATATTTATTTGTTTGTTGTAGTTTATGTTCAGTTCTATTCAATTTTATTTATTTGTTTGTTCAGTTCTATTGTTTTAATTAGTAATTCTTGTTAGTCGTTGGTATGTTTAGGGTCTCACTATTGTGTCTTGTAGTCATTCTATAATCTGCACGTTAATTCCAAAATTGGTACTTTAAATTAAATTTGGTGTGAAACACAACACAACTTTCATTTACTGTATTTAATACAAATTTGATTTTAACATAAAAGTTTTATTATATAAAAGTATAGGTTGCTAGGGATTGTGTTTATTACCATCTAGCTAAGATATGCAGTACGACCTAACACTGTCGGATGGTGCCCTCTGTTCAACTAATTTTAAACCTGCTTTTCCCAAATTATTGGCCGCGCAGCTTTGATCAGAAATAACCTTTTTGATTACGTAGGTGCCTCATTAGGCACAAACATAGCATAAACAACGGGCGTGGAAGGTAAGACAAGTAGTAGTTTTATTCTGAGAAATAGTAGCATAAATTCTGAGAAATTCGCAAGCCTGAATTAACTATTTCACCATAATAAATAAATAATATTTTTCTGTCTTTACCAAATAAAGGAAATCGTTTGTGATCCATCAAATTAATAACACGCATTTCTGCCATTAAAGCGCGTAACCCAATAATATTTAGCTTAACAGGTCGGCTGTCACCAATTAGAATATAAGTAATGCGGAACATCTGGAGAGATATCCAACCGTCATATTCTCCATATTCCTCAGAGGCCATTTGGACATAGGAAGTTGCGGCCAATGATGCGCTCAAACAAGCTGCTGCTACGGCTCTTTGCATGATCAATGGGAATCGTTTCTTCAGGTCAGGCACAACAGCCTAAACTTTCCCTCGCCTTCTCATCTCCTCAAGATAACTTTTTTTGCTTCCAGTAGTGAAAATTTATTTTATTTAGCTTTATTTAGTGTTGCAACTCCAGTCGGTCTGTGTTTAACCGATTTAAAAACCAGCTCTTTATTAGCCTTAAACGATTTTAGTTAGCCTTCTAGAAGCATTCTCCTGATAGCACACTGGGATTGTCCAGGCAATTCCCATTAATCGCAATAAATACCATCTTTGTGTCGGATAATACTAACTTTAATATTTTTTATACACCGAATATTTTCGTAAAAATAAGGAAAGCAAATTATCTCAGAAAAATTATTTAATTAAAAGTTATAGATCTGCGAGTATTTTGTATTAAAAGTATAGAGAAAACTTTAGGAAACATTTTCCAAGATCTCCCAGAATCCTTTCAGTAAAGTGGTACTACTGGTTTACCAATTGCATCCACTTGTATCATCTCAGAAAAATTTCTAGTTTGAATTTTCTGCAATTTCCTATTTTTGAGATTTGGTGTGGATATAATCCTCACAAATAAACTAAAGTTCCACCTGAATTCCTGGATTCAGTTTGGTTAGAACCCAACGTGTTTTAGAGTCTTAAAGGCAATTAATTTCTTTCAATTTTTATTAGTAACCTGCTGCCTACTGCGATCCTTCTCAGTCAGTGATTTGTATTAATTTATCGGAGGGGTTCCAAGTCATAAGGTCATTTTTTGCTTTAGTGGAGAATACACCCCTGCTAGTTTAATGGAGTAATAAGTAAGCAGGATGGGCCCGTTTTATGCTTCATTTATTTATTATTTATTACGAATATTATTATATTTTTTAAAATTAGCTTAATTGGAAGCCATATTAATTTTACTTTCAATTAGCCGATCAGATCCATTTTTTTTGGTCATTTAAAAAAAACGATTTCGTCAAATAATAGAATAAATTGCCAGAATATGTTCACATTTGTTCTTTATTAATCGTTATTTACTTTAAAAAAAAAAATATATATATATATAGTTATAAAAAGAAATTCTAGGTTTTTAAATGTTTAAAATTTATTTGAATTTTTTTTGTTTTCTTATTAAGCTTACAAAATTTCAAACTTGTGTATTTTTTTTTTCTTTCCAAATATTCTAAACCTCAAAACCAAATAATATTGCATGTGGATACAGTTATTCTAAAATGTGTTGTTTTTTTTTGGTACTTTTACGACATGTAAATTTTAACTGGGAATAACTAATGTTTTTTCATCTAGATGCTTTTATTTATTTATTTTTTAATGGTATTTTTGTTGTTGGAGATGCGTAAGTCCACCTTTTAATGTCTGGCAGAATTACACTGAAAATACAACTTTAAATAAATGCTTGGCTAGTTTTGCAGATCAATTTTCGATGAATTTACTTAAAACAATAAGTAAATTAATAAAAAATAAGCTTGTTGTATTTTCAAAATGTATTTCACATGTTTTTGTTGATTGTTTTTACTAAATTCATGTGACATTTTATAATAACTGTGTTGTATATTTTTAATTTGTGTTGTATGTGTTGTATGACTGGGCAGTTATAACGCTTTTATTTATGTAGTTTGAGGCAATTCTAAGATTTTTGTTTGCCTTGTATGGGTAAAAATGAATTACTTATGAGTGTAAAACATTCAGAGTTCAGTTCGTAGTTTTGCACTTCAGCAGTGAGTCCAAAAAAATAATCTAGTGCGGACCCTCACTCGACGTTTATTTACTGCATTATTTCTAATTGATACATTTTTCACTCATTCTAGATTTTGCTAAATATGTTATAGTTATCCTTAACTTACTTACTCGTGCCATAAATTATATTTCTGAGTTACTTTTATCGCCTTGAGAAGCTCCTAAAATGATGTTTTCCAGAAAAGTGTCCTAAATCATTTATTCGAAGCGGTTAACCAGTTCGTTTGTATAAAAATTTGTCGTTTTCGAGAAAGTATCAAAAATTCAGAATCCTATTGTTTAAAGACCCAATGTTTCTAGCTACGCTTTTTATGTTGCTTAATGTTGTTAGATGATGAGCCCATTAATTCTGAAGTGGTACTTTAGAGGGACGCTATAAAAGTGTTTGAATTTGGTTAGGCAAATTGTATACAAAGGTTAAAACACAAACGTTGAAGCCATATTCTAGGAAAACGCATTGGTGTAGATGCAGTTCTAGTTGACTAATACTGTCAAAAACTTAAAGCGACAATAGTAACAACTTAAATGGGATAAATTGTCGAAAAAGTTTCAACTTTCTAGTCTTTTATTTTAAAGATATTCTGTTCATATGCACCGATCATTTCTTAGAAAAATACTTTTTCGGACATTTAGGGTTCTCAAAACTCAAGGTGGAAAATAAAAAATTTGACATGTTCACAATCCTCACCTACCAATAGAAACTCAAAAAACCCAATTGTTAGTGTTAATTAGGGAACTTAGAGGTACAAGCTCCCGGCTAAGATTTATGTTTGGGTCCTAGAGGTTGGTAGCACTTCTAGCTTCTGCCCTTCCTTGAATTTGTATGGCGATCAAAATTAAAGAAAGGGTGTGCACATCGACCTTAGAATTCCCAGTTTAATGATTAACTTATATCAGTGACCATTCTGTATCTCAGCTTAGAAAAAATGCAGTGCAAAAAAAAAAAAAATCTGAATCTATTCTGTTAAATCGCATTTCCTTGCAATTGATTTACCTCAAACTAGGTGTTCTGTGGATGTTTTAAATGTATATTGTTGAGTAGGGCACTTAGAGGGATGCTTACGGTTGCACTTACAATTCCAAGATTAAAGGACATCGTGAAGCAGTACGTACTGACGCGGTGGTAGTATTCTAAAAGGAATAACGAGTTTAAAATTTTGGCGATTTTTCGTTTTTAAAGTTTTGGTTCACAGAAAATACGTCGACAGACACTTATTTGTATTTGAATCTAAGAGCTTCAGCAAGTGTTACCAGTATTCAGGGATACTCGAATTCAGAGATATTTGTATTCAGGGACTTTAACATATGTGTTACCGGTTTTCGTATTCAGAGGCCCTAACATGTGTATTTTCAATGTTCGTATTCAGGGGCCTTAACATTTGTGTAATCAGTGCTCGTATTCAGGGGCTGACATATGTGTTACCAGTGCTCGTAATCAGGGGCCTCAACATATGTGTTACCAGTGCTCGTATTCAAAGGCCTCAAGATTTGTGTAACCTGTGTTCGCATTCAGGGGCCTCAACATATGTATTGCCAGTATTCGTATTTGGAGACCTCAACATTTGTGTAACCAGTGTTCGTATTAAGTGACCTCTACATGTGTTTCCAGAGTTCGTATTCAGGGGCCTCAACATTTGTTTAACTAGTGTTCGAATTGAGGAGCTCAACATGTGTGTTTCCAGAGTTCGTATTCAGGGGCCTCCAAATTTTTGTAACCAGAGTTGCATTCAGGGGCCCCAGCCTATGTTGTTAACAGGTTCGTATTCAGGGGGCCTCAAGGTTTGTGTTACTGGTGTAAACTTGAAAATTTCATTACACCTTGATACAACTCTAGATTAGTGCATTATCCTACACACCAAGCTGGAAAGACTGGTCGAGAAAGTGATATGCCTTGTTTGCACAAAAAAAAAAAAAAAAAAAAAAAAAAAAACTAATAGCATAATTCGAAAATGAGGAATTCTTGAGGGCAGAAAGAACTGTAGGGTGACCTAAAATCAAGGTGACTGAATTCTTAGCGAAATCTTTTGGGAATTAGTAATTGGTGCTCTATAACCAGGAGTCAAGACGAATGTATTTGTACTTCTGGTGTGATTGATTGTTGCGCCAGGGAGGGAGTAGAGAGGTATACTACGAACAATCCAAAGAGCTTCTCTCCTAGCACAATCGTGCAACTGTGCGCAAGGATGTATGACCTAAGGGGTGTTTTGAAACCGAGTTTCCGAAGTACTGGACATGCCTTCGGATTAAGTAGCTCTTTCCAGTTAACGTGTAATTGGCAACGCGGGTTGTGTAATTTACTTGGAACTCGGTATTTTAGCAACACATTTATTCTTTCTTTTTAATATATTAGGCACAAGCTTCGCATAATGCAGAGGAAAATGCCAATAATTTTCCTGAGAAAATGTTCAAAAAAACTGTTGAAGAAACTCGTTACGGCAATCAAATATGTCCGAAAAATATGAATAAGTATTTCAAATGTATACTTTGGGTAAAGGAATTTTGATCGCCGCCATAATCAAGTCTCCCCTTATTGGCGAAATAAATATAAAGTTCAGCATCTTGCGATTTTCCTTTTAGAAATATTTTGAAAAAACACAAACTGTTTTGTGGCACGTGTATTTCCTGTGAAAAAAACCATTTCCATAATTTTGCCCTGATCGCAAAGCCAAATTTCCAAAGATTCAAACTTCGGTCCAGCGAACTTCTTCAAACCTTTTATAGGTTGCAGCTAGACACTAGAATCTCTACTTATTTTAGTGATGGCCTCAGTCCTGTGCGCGGCTAGCTTCAATTGAAATTAAATTTTCCATAAGATGATGATGTCATTAGTCTATTATGATTAGAGTAGTGGTTACATTTGAATGCCTAAAATTAAACGAATATAATTTCAAAGTTTGAAGTAACTTCATCTCACTCTATATTAGCAACCAGCTAAATGGAATCTCTTGTAAAATATTCTTTAATTAATGCTCTTAACAACTATTTGACCTTTTCACTGGGCAACAAAGTAGATCTCAATATCAAAAAATTTGGAGAAACAATGAAATTCAAAGGAGTGAAGTTGATATGAAATTTGAATCATTTTTTATTTTGATTTTCCTTTATTTATTTATTTTTAGTATTTTTGTGTAAGTATGAAAGAAATGCCCAACAAAGGAAATAGCTAGGAGTTACAAAATGATAATAATGTAGGGAAGGAATTAACTCAGAAGTTAGCGTACTGGATTCCCATGCGGAGATCGCGGTTTCGAATCCAGCTGCTGGCTCTTAGATTTTCTCTTCCCAGGAACTTCTTACAGCTCACTGTTCTGTGATGGACAGTGTTCTCTCATTACAGACAACACTGTCCGGAGGCCGGCAGTGCATACTCAGATGTTGACGCGGCCAGAAATTGTTTTTAGTAATTATCTTACATGTTTTCATCTTTTTTTGATACAAAGAGCACTTGGTACGTTATCTCATAAAATAAATATGGTAAGGGCGATTTGATTTGAAGAGCAATTGAAGAATATTTTAAGATTTGGCCAACAGTCCATTGCTTAAAAAGAAACAGAAATAGAGTTTGATGAAGTTTGTTTCAAAGTTTAAAAATTATGATTATTTTTTTTTTAATTTTAAGCTCATTTTTCAGGGATAGTAACGCTGGAGTTGGGATTTCTACAAGTCTTACATCCCTCAAAGTGCCTTGTGTAAAATATATGGTTTTGACTGCTTATAGCTTCATTTATATACTAAGAAAAGGGAGTGAAAATCTTTCTGCTGCGGTCCGGATCGCATCCTATGTTGACTCAATCATAAATCTTAGCCGAAACTTACAACTTTAATCCACTTAATTTAATGGTTCCCAATTTTTGTTGAGTATTAAGAAAATTAGTTTGTTTGAGCTGATAGAATAGCAGTGAGAGATAGTTGTTTGAGTGTTCACACAGACCAAATGTATTTATTCTGGACTCACCACATTTTGTTTTGTCAGGTTATTAGAGGGATGTTAGCGTTATGGCTGCCCAGTGAACGTTTTATTTTCAGTATCTTTTTTTAGTTGTGTGATTTTGTAAGCGATTTTAATAAAATTAATTTAATTCTTGGATTTTTAAAAATAAACTCTGATTATTTAGAATTCATTTTTGATTTTCTTGTAAAAGAAAGTTTTTTAATAGAATTTTGAGGTTTTGTAAAAAAAATTAAACTCTTTTTAAGACATGAAAGGAACTTCAGAAATACAGAGACCTATTTAAATTGAGTGCTGTTAAAGAAAATGTGCACTATAAAAAAGGGGTTGCTCTTTGAGTAAAAATCTGGCTTATGCAAACCGCAGGTTTATATCACCTAAGAACGTTTAGAATTGTGCCAGCCAGGAGGAGGCTGTTTCGAACCTCTTTTGGCTCAGGGTCAGTGGTTTCAAGTCAACCAATTTGATTCTACATGAGACTATTGTTGGGTTTCCCAAGGGGGCACAGCTTGCAAGTGTTTTAGACCTTTCTAGAAATATCTTAAAGTGGCTCTGCCCTTGTTGCAACGCTCCTACAGGGGATTATCTTTTTGAGAGCCAAGTCTGATGTGCGTTTTCCCGAATGCCTCGCAGAGTCCAATTCAGATACAAATAGTTATGGATTCTTTTTGGATTTCAATTCCTTGCGGCATTTCATTAAGCGATTTCTATTTGTTGAAACAGTAACTTAACAGAGAAAATGGCTATTCTCTTGCCAATTGTGTATAACCTCCCGAGCATTAAAGCTCTATACATCTATAATATATAAACTTGAGTTTCCATGAATTGAAATACTGTATTTATTGTTATTCGCCCTAAAGGAGGAAAATAACATGATTCCAGGTACTTCTTCAAAGTGTCCTAAACACAAAATTACAGGGAAGTTTTATTTATTTAGTTTTTAATGTTTTATATATACAGATCTTAGTGCTTAGAAAGCTTACGTTTTCCTTTTAGTTTCATAAGAATTAAGTTCTCGTGGCCACGTATTGCTCCAGTAAGGGAGGGTCTAAGTTCAAGGCCTTAAGCAATTATCAGGTGCAAAATACAGCAAATTATGAGTTGTAACGTCTAAAGTTGAAAGAATTATTCTATAATAAACTGAAGACTCTTTTTCAAGTACATGGTGGTTCTTAATGATTAGCTTGTAAATATGTATTTTTTTTTTAACAATCCGTTTTAATGAATTATTATCGGGATAAGAAATAAGGTAGTTTACAGTAGAATTTTTTTTTTGTACTATTTTTCAGTAGGAACTAGTCAGGCACTACAGCAGCTCTGTGGGTAGAGCCAAGCTAAGATGCATGCTTTGATTCCCGTTCTTGGCCTTACATTTTTTTGTTTTATTGTAAAAGAAGTAAGGCATGTCAGCTATCCACCACCATCATTTATTGCAAAAGATATTTTATATCTTTGTATCTTTTAGTCATCTAATTACCATCTCTTTTTCCTACTTCAACTTTTGTCTAAAAATACTGAAAGCAATATAAAGTTTTGGCTCTAAGATCTACAATTATTATATACAAAGGTTAAAAGTGCTTTAATTTTTTCCCGTAATTTTATATTGTAGGCAAGTTTTCAGAAAGTACAAGGAGGCTCATTTTTGAGCTAGAAAAATAACTAAGTGAATAGACTTTAATTTCTTAATGCGGCCGAAGGAAAGAGTTGCTAACAATTAAAAAAAAAAAGCTCACAAGGGAGTTCGATTGGCAGAAAAATTAGTATTTTTGAAGTTCTTTTTTATTTTGAAAATTATTTAGAAATGTAGGGGGGAGTTCTTTTTATTAGGATGTGAAAAATTGTAATCCAATTTTTTACATGTTCTCTACTTCGAAATTCTTCGCCTTTTCCATTTTACGATTATGTCATTATTAACTACTTTATAGCAAAACCTGTAATAATTGAACTTTTTATTGTTTTATTACATCATTTGTGTGAGTAAAAAGAAGCAGTTTTTCCAGGGGTAGACTAAATCTGAAAAACGCTTGAATAGATTTGTGTTCATTTTCTAGTTAATAGGTTGGCAAGGAAAAGGTATGAAGAACTTATAGAAATAGAAATGGGGGATCCATTGACCCCTCAATATTCTGAAGCAAGCTCCCCCAAGGTGATTCTAGGTAAAGTATATTTCTTCTCTAACTTCTGGTAACTACCAGGCCCCCCGAAGAGTTTGGGGCTCTCCATACACGCCAGGCTCCACAGGCGTTCACTAGAGATTCAAAAGGTTGCTCTCTAAATTCAAATTACTTCATAATTGGTCCGAAATAAAATGTCGGGATTTCCCAGGCCTTCTGGGGATCCCAGGAAGAGAAAGAAGGCTGCAGGTTTAGGTTTGAGTACTTTCTAAACACTTCTTTCGTCCTGCTATCTATCCTTCGACACGAATCGCATGACGCCTTGGATTAGGCTAGGGTAGGGAAATCTCGCCCGTTAGCCTCCAGAAATCATAGTTAGAAAAATAGATTTCCCATGAATCCCATTTTTCTCAGACTACTCTCTTGCAACAACCGGTAATACTATTTGACCGCGAACCAACCCTGACTGGTTTTTGCTAGTAAAATAGTTTATCTTTCCTTCGGGTGTCAGAGATCTTTCAAGACAATTTGTCGCATACCCATTCTCCTGGAGGTGTGTCAAGATGCAGCATTATCTTATATCTCCTTTTACAGTTTTCCATAGTAAACGGCTAGGAGTATCTTGAAAGCCTGCCATTTCTGGAGCATTTGTCCGTGTTTCTTGCGGTTGGGATTGTTAGTCGTAGAGCTTATCATCGTAACGTGAAAACTTATTCCTTTCTAAGGTCATAAATCGCTTTAAAGTTTTGAAACTAACGTCGCGTATTCTGCTGATCAAGGACCTCTAACCATCGATATCGCATAGTGTGCATAATCGTGGTTACAGTCTTTTATTTTCCAATAATGGTATAAATTCACTAAAAATAAGATGATTGATTTTATATCAAAAAATCTCACTTTTGATGAAATGGCGGTAGGAGACATGTGTAGAAATGCTCGGCAGATTTTAAAGCTAAATTGTAAGGACGTGTTTCTAAACATTAGTCATTAAGCTGATAGGCTTATGAAGACTACTATGGTCAGACAACCGTTCATTTCATTTTGTTTTTTTTATGCGTTTCATTATTAACTAATATTTGCGATTTATTGTAATAATCTAAAAGAATATTCAATCTCACACATTATTGGAGTGATTTTTAAACCTAAGAGAATCTATAAAAATTTATTTAAAGTATTTCTTTGAATATTGAGGGTAGTCGGGACTCTTAGGTTCTTGATTAGTAGACGAAACTCTGGTTTTCTACGGCCCTAACAAGAGGATGGCATTATCAGGCGGAAACTTCCTATGAAATATAGAAAACAGGAATTTCGTCTTCTAATCAAGAACTAACGAAAAATTTAGTCATTTTCACATCCTAATGGAAAATAGGACGTCTATAAAATACTGAGAATTTGCCTAGTTAACTCTCAGTATTTTATTAACCAGTCAGTTAATTTTTTTCTGAGCCTCAATTTTCTGTTGAAAATTATCAAAAGTTAATTATTTTAGTAAGAGTGCATAAAGCCTAGAATTTCTTTGTTGGAGGGAAAATTTTGGACTTCAAAGGTTTGTGTGAGTGTGCTTACTGCGGGTAGTAATTTTGAATTTGTATTGTATGGATGAAAAAGAAGCGCGCGGGCTTTTGTTGTCTACATATATATATATATATTGAGTTTTAGTAAAGTGTGTGGTGGGGATAGCTCGCGCCCTCGGGGTGCTGGTTAGGTAGGGGAGGCAGAGGTGAGTAGGCAGGAATATCGAGCGGTCTGTGGCCGGCCTTGCTGTAGTAGTTGGAGTGCACAAGGTATAGACCATGGGAGAGGAGAGGGCAGCTGGCGGCTGGCACGAGCAGAGCCCCTGGTGGCCGCAGGAGCCCCATCACACCGTACTCGGCTACAAAGTCGGCGGCGGAGCCCCTCAGACCCCCGGCGGCTCGTCCCTGCCCTACCGGGCTGCGCCCCCGACCGTGACCCCGGGCCCTCCGGCACACTGGTGGTACTCGGCCCCACATCAGACGCAGATCGTCGAGCCGACTGCCATGTTACCCCAGGGATTCATGGTGCGTACTCTATATTTCCTTATTTATTTATTTTTTTAATTCTTTTTCTGTGATTTTCACTATTTTCCTATTTTTTTCTTTAAATAAAAAAGTAGTGAACATAGTAATACAGTAACAAATATAACTTGCTCGGAAGTAGCAAATTTGTTTTCAGTTAAACCTTCCTACCTTACAATGTATCACGCTAATGTATTTATAAAAACTGAAAGGGAGAGACCTATCCCAGTGTCTGGTTAAATGAAATGATGGGTTTTCCATCAGTATTAAGTTTGAATCTGCTGTGTGAAACACACATGATGTTCTCTTAACTGCAACGCACAAAACGCCCCTCTCCTAATACATGTTTCCTTCAAACTTGGAATTTGTACTAAACAATCGGTAATTGGCTTCACTTACACACGCACACCACAATGAAACAACACTGTTGAAGCAAGCATGCTCCCAGAACCCCTTCCATCAGTCAGCGGTTCGGTACAAAGAAATATTCCCGCGCGCTACTCAAACACACCTTTCTGACAATAGAATTCACTCAGTTATTTTTTTTTTTTTGCATGAAATACTTTATAATAGGTCAAAATAAGGTGACGTACTTTTCAGTTTCCCCACAACATTCCTCAAATTTGCCTTTTTGTAATAAAAGATTTCAAATCAAAGTAATAGTATCCTCCACTGCGGACCTAACCACATTTTCAAAGTAATAGGATTTACCTACGTTTATTTATTGTACCAAATCCAAAGTAATTGCTAATTCACCTAAAAAGTGAAGTAAAAAAAAACTATCGCCAGTCAACACAAATATTCGTAAATCTACGAAATTAAAATTTAATCAATAATTTTTAGCTCTACTATAATAAATATGAAATCAATTTAATAAATCATTGTATTCTCACTCGCACGTACCCACACTCCTTAAAAAAATTAGGAAAACGCCGAAATTTTTCCCCCTAATTTACATTTAGAAACTAATTTCTAAAAGCCAATTTTTCGTCGTCCAGAACGCAAAAAAATTGCATGAGAGATGTTATTGCAATTCTTAAAAGTTCTAACCTACCTGTTATCCTCAACTGCAACCACTAAAAAAAGGACCTATTATTGCACTAAATTTATTGAACAAGGATAAACTTTCAATTACTTCTTTATTACCCAATTGATATGTATGTATATTAATGAGTAAATTTTAATTTTTTTCCCTTAATGATTAAGACAAAATATATAATGCAAATTTTAATAGATTTCTTAATTTCAGTCATAATAAATACTAAAGTTAGAATTACATTTTAAGTATTGCATAAAATATTTAGGCATCCTTGTTCTGTAACCTAGGAGATACCTTCCTACATACTTATCTAAGATCACGATGCTGTTTCACGTCATTGTAATAATTTTTTTTTAAATAATGCTTCTAAAATTAAATTGTAGTAAATTTAAAGCTAATTTATTTAAAACTTGCTAATACAATAGAGCAACAGAAAGATTAATTTGTAAAAAAATAAATTTTAATATATGCTATATTTAATATATCTTACATTTTCGTGATATTTAGGTGTTTGTAATATCTAACCAAAATCCTGCATTAGAAGAATATCAGTTACAAAACAAAACCTTTTCAAATTTGTATGTATTCTAGGAATTGCCTAAGGGTTTTAGCTTATCTTGGAAAGAACTTACGTTATGATCTACATTTCGGTTTGAAAACTGACGGTACATTGATTTCATAGAAGTTCAGAGAGAGGTATCACGTTAACCTTCCTTCAAAACTATAATTTTTTGTTGTGGACAAATTGAAATCAAATCTTTCTCCTTTTTCTTGCTGTACTATGTAAGGAAAGTGTTTCCATCTTGTCAAAATTTTTAAATGAAAATTTCCCGGTATATCCGTTTTGAGGAGTCTAAAAAGTGGTTTTTATGGAATTGATTTTTCAGTGTTGTTTTTTTAAAATAAATTTTGTATGATTCGTTATGGAGCAATTCGTACATAAGTGAAATTCCAAATTTGTTTGAAAATCAACCGGTCGGAAGGGCTACTAAATTTACTACCTATTTACTAAATTAGTTCGATTTTCTCGAAAATAATTCGAATTTTTTTTTTCATTTTTTTTTTTTACTTGGTTGACATTACGTTCTTACTTGTAGACAGTTATTTCGACACATTTTCCAAGCAACTTACTTAAAGCTCTAAAATGACATAGATATAGGGTTCTAACTAACACCTGCATAATATGGCAGGCCAAACTTTCGAATAAGAATATCAGTAGTGCGGTTAAAAGACATTTTTTTTAGCATTTTCTGTAATTTTCTAGGCAGCTGCCAAAGAAATTCATTTGAACAAATCATTTGTTAGGTCTATCAGTTTGATGAAAGTTTCTTAGAGAATACAGTGTTGGGGAGCTGTCATGTAACCTCCCCTTCAACAGTAATATATTATTTAAGTTACCAAGTAATTAATGTCAACCATCTTATAGAACAAATATTAAATTTCGAGAAAATTTACATAAACTGTGGAAAGAGTAAGTCATGTGATTGTGAACTTTTCACGTTCATGTTTAAGACACTGTTGATTTAGAAGATAAGCGACAAATGGAAAGCTCATTGGTAATTTTTGTTTAGTTTTTAGTTGTTTTTTTGGGGCGAGCGGGTTCTGGTGTTACAGAAGGAGTGAGTAGCTGAATCTATTCCGCACACATATCTCTAACGCACCTTTCTCGCCCCTGGCACGCTTCTCTCTTCTATTCTACACAGCAACTCAAGTGTATACAGCTACTTTAACTTCCACACACTAAAAACTACAAAAATTTTGTTGTGACGTTTTTTCTGTAGCTTTTCCATTCTAGTTCGCATATGTACTTCATGTTGCTGACGTCCATAAGCGTGAAAAAGTGTTTTTATTTATTTATATTTAGTACTTTTCCTTTCAGTTAAGGCAATTTGCGATCAAGTCACATTTTCCTTATTAAGTTCCATCGGAAATTAGTTTTGTGGTCCTGTGAGTGTAAGCCTGAGGAAGCTGATACGCCTTAGTGATCATAATCCCTGAACTGGAAGTTCCACATTTTTCGCTTGTTTTAAGTATTCTCGAAAATGGTGCCAACGTCATATTTTAACCTCGTTCACGAATGGTGCTCATTGAGGTCTACATAATTCTCGATTAGGAGCCCTCCTGGGAGAAGTGGGTAACTTTCGAAAGTATTTAAGGTTCTATGTATGGTCCAGTATGTTATCTGTTATTATGATGAAAGTATAAATAAAAATTCCGAAATTAAAAAAGGAGGGCTGTTAACATCCCTTGTTTAAAGGGAATTCTTAAGTGCAAGGAGCATATTACTGAAGGGAATTTTTCATTTTCTAAGATTTTTAAATAATGATACGGCACATCGAGCACTGATTTCTCATAAGCATACTCAAGAAACGTGTGGATCCATTTATCGATGATTCGAAAGTGACACGCCAAGTCATTTTGGATCATGACACGATAGCACGTATCGTAGAGAACGTATTAGCAATGCGATTAGCGTATTGGAATCCCACTCGGAAATCCCGGGTTCGAAGTCAGCTGCTGACCCTTAGATTTTCTCTTCCTTGGAGCTTCTTACAGCTCACTGTCCGGTGATGGTAAGTGTTGTCTGTAACGACAGAACACTGCCCACAGACCGATAGTGCTGTAAAAAAAGCTGCGGGCGCCAATAACCTCAGATGTTGACGCCCCTTAAATCTTTCCTTTCTGTCTTTTTAAATTATTTTGTACAGTATTCGTCGAAGTCTCTTTTGAATTTCAACACAGCATCTGGGTTCAAGTATTTTTCACCTTGAGGTCTAAACCCAACCAAATGAGTCCAACACTTTTGTGTCGCTCGTACGGTGTGCGAACGAGCATCGTTTTGAAAGAGACAGACTCCCTTTGACAGCATTCTATGGCATTTGTTTGCTCTGTTAAGTTTCTTGAGGGCATCCCACAATTATTTTTACCATTGGAGTTTCATCTTTCGACAAGCAGAACTTTGACGAGCAGAAGCTCTTTTTGAAACCTAGATGTATAAACGAAGGTTAGAGAAGTTTTTTGGTGGCATTTTCGAAAAACCTTAGAAATGAGAAAAATCCATTCAATAAATTGATACCTCCGGATCTGCTCGGAATAGGTACATTCCGGCCTGCTTTAAAACATAGAAGACACTGTAACATACATTATTCTGAAACAGTGGCAAGAAGTATGACCTTCCCCTTTTTCTTTTAACATAGATCTCTATGAGTACAGTATGTATACAATGTTCGAAAAATCTCTTCATTAAAATGGAATTTTCTGTTTCGGAATTTCGGCTACACCTTTTTCCCACCTGTACAATATGTTAGACACTAGATCATACCTCTAATGTTTCCTTTTCACAGACAGCCCCTCGAATCAATCTCTTGTCCTTAGTTCCCTTCAGTGTTTCCAAATCCATGGCCAAATTTGTCTTGACCAAGATGATTTAAGTCTTCGGCAATTGCCTTCTTCTTGGGTCTTAGGGATATTTACTGAAAGAGCCGATAGCCAGCAGTATATCCTTGCGGACAGCCCATTGTAACGTTGCTGTAAATCTCGACGTTATTTGTGCTCAGGTATTTGTCTCTGAAGTAAGTCGCTATAAGATTATAGAGATTTTGTAGGATACGAATTCTTTAAGAGCGTACGAAATGGCTTGCAATCAAGCAGCATCAATCACTCTTCTAACAACTACACACAAGTATATGACGTCGATGTTTCAATGTGTTTTCAATAAGGTCTATTTATTCTATTCATCATTCTATTTATATATAGTTTTTCAATGGGGCGGGTGTTGGTCTAGTGGTCATGAGCGTGGCTTTGTAAGTGGGAGGTTCCCTAGTTCGAATCCCGCGTATGGCTACTTTTTATTTATTAGAAAAAATTGTTTATTGTAAAGTATGAACTTCCGCCCCCCGTCCACGACACCTAATTGGTAGTTGGACGTTAAGTCCCGCCTGAAAAAATAGGCGATTACTATTTTACTTTTAATTTTTTTATAGCTTTTCAAAAAACTTTCCACAAAGAGGTAACAAGTTAATGGCTTAAGAGTGAGTTATCCACTATCGCAGAATTAGTATATTCACTTGGAATTATAAGATGAGTAGAAGTCCTGTACGAAGACATTCATTATATATATTATGTTCAGATTTACTTTGTAAAACATCTGTTGTCCAGTAGCAACCTTTACTGGACATTAATTCGGGCTGAAAGATTTCCTACAAAGAAAACATCAAATCTCTGACGTATGTGTCAGCTTGGTCCCCCTCTCAGTGCCTTATGAGCCTCTTTCTCTCCTCAAGTTATCTTCGGGTGACAACTCATCCATTACAACGTTATTTCCTCAAGAGATTTCTGTAAATTTCTCATCTGTTTTTTTCAAGATTGTTTATTACTGCCTTTCCTTCAACTTCTCTACTACCGAGTTTACTCGGAATTCCAAGCTAGAACTTAAGTATTGCTTTTGCGGAACTCTTACCATGACTTCTCATTCGTTGTTTATATTAAGATGGGCACCTTTATTTTAGCTTGAATTATTGCACATGTCGCAATTCTGGGAGAGTTTGATCTCTGTTTGCGTGCTAATACTTTCTTGCAATTAACCTGTTACCTCTGTTAACTCTCTAGTCCTCCAGCATCAGTTTCCTTCCATTGTGACTGCGTCCAGTGTGACACTTCTGCCCCTCCTCTCTAAATCAGCTTTTATAGCTGCGTTCGTATTTATAATTGTGTGAAACAACTATGGTACAAACTTAGTTTGAAAACAACCTATCTAAATTTTCGTTATTTATTTTCTACTTTAAATAATTCCCTAAAAAACTCTTCACTATTTTTCTATAAAAGACATTTCATTCTGCTTTATGTATGTATTTATTTATTTATTTTTATTTTATTTTATTTTGCAAACATTGGAAGAATTAACAGTCGGTGTTGATTGAATAAGTATCAAATTTTAGTTGAAAGGTAAGAAATTAATATTCCGTTCCGCTTTCGTAGATTTCTACACCAATCTGTACAAAACTTTTCCCATAGTTAAGTTAGCTGAAGTCAAGTCAAAGTTGCTGTAAAAATTTCGGGTGAAGGGTTATTTCGTTATTTTCATTAATGCATTAAGAGGTATGGAAATAATTAAAGATTCCAATCCTTTCTCCGTTCTTTTTTTATGTAAATCATATGCATAACGTAGAACCATAACCGTTGATAATTAGTGGACCTTGTCTTCGAACCGTAGTGCATTTTCAATTTTAGCCATGTCTTCATTTGCAACTCTTAAGATATCTAAACAGGATTTATTTATTTAAGAGACGTCAACAACTGAGGTCATTGGCGCCCAGAGCCTTTTATAGTTCATGTCGCTTTTCCCTAACCACCTCGGAATTTAGTTCCCAAATGACCGTGGACGCAATGTCCTTGGCTATTACCTCTGAAGCATTATAAAACATGTGCTTGGGCAAGAACTTTGTTATTTCAGCCGAGATTTTAGGCTCACACTTAAGAGTTTGCTTTGTCACACAACTTACTGGTAACTTCCTCGATGTTGGATTGTAGCAAAGTTCAATATGTATTCTCATGTTAGTTACAGTTTTTAATTTACAAGTGTTAACTTACTATTGCTTTAGCGACATTGGTTTTGAGCAACATTTGACATTTTCTTAAAATCGCTACAAAACCTAACACCGAGTTAATGTGAAAGTCAGAACTTGCCTTACCCAGTAAGAGAAAATCTTCCCTTCTCAAGTGAGAACAAATAAAAAAACAAAAGAACTGAGTATTCAAGCATTTCACAATGTTTGTTTTTCTAAAACATTATTGTTGTACCTAAACGTTGTGTAATGTAACGTAAATGTAAATGAAATGCTTTGAATTTTTTGGGATTTTTCCAATACTTACTTTTTCGAGCAGAAAGAGACAATATTTTTCTGACTTTTGCAATCTAGATAGTTTAGTATCTTCTTAATTCACAGTATCAATTTTGCAGAACATTTCCTTCGGTATAGACTTTTCCTTTGGTCTACTAAAACCTTTCTTACAGACTCCAAAATAGTTTTAAATCTGTTTCTTTCAATTCAATTTTCTTTTTCTATTTACGAGATGTTTCGGACATCTGTTTATTTATCCTCAGTCAAAAATTAAATTAAATTTGAATTAGAATCAGTTAATTTACATTTGTCCCATTTTTTAAACAATTTTTACAATTCTTATTTGCTTTCAACAAAAAACATTGTTTTTCCCCTTCTCTCTTTCCGTTTGAGAACTACAAGACTCGAATATATTTTTCGAACCAGTTATGTATGATCTAAAAATTTAGGATTTCTCAACATTACTAGTAAATAGGGAGGGGATTATCTTAGTGGTTAGCGAATTGGATTCTCAAGCGGAAATCCCAGATTCGAATCCAGCTGCCGGCGCTTAAATTTTCTCTTTCTAAGAGCTTCTTACAACTCACTGTATGGTGACGGAGCAGTGTTGTATGTAACGTGAGAACACTTTTCGTAGGTCGGCAGTGCATTGGACAAAATCCCGGGTGCCAATGACCTCAAGTGTTAACAAACCTTAAGTAATATTTCATCCTGAAAGATTGACAGAGTGCTCTAGCAACGCATTTAATCCTTTTTTCATGTTGCGGGACAACTTGTATAAAATGGAACACAGTGGTAAAACCAACCTGCTTCTCTCAGAATTGTCCTTAATCGAAATTGGCCCAGAAAAATTGTTCAAACTGCGACTGTTTAAAACTTCAGAGCCGTTTTCCAAGAAATTTATTTTTTAAAAAATCAGTTTAACGGTACGTGCGGCAGAATTATATCGAGCAATAATTTTCAATCAGGTTTCGGTTGAGTCTCCAACAAATGTATCAAGTTTGAAAATCTTGGTTTTTTGTTCACATAAAAGATGTCCTTTCTGCTTATGGACTTAACAGTCGGTCAGAAGACACACCAAACTTACTTACAAATATAATTTAATTATTTAATAAAATTATATTGTAATTGTCAAAAGCATAAGCCCTGAAGATGACCTAATACCAAAGTCGAAAGCTTGGTAAGAAATAAAAAATAATAACTGAACTTGGCAATATTCTTTCTTCCTTCGGGATTAAAGAATGAGTCACCAAAAAAGATAGACCATATTCTACAAAACGTGTTTCAGAAGCGAGCCGTCTTCAATCTATGTTGGCCGAAATTAGTGATCAGATTTAGAAAATTGTATAACTAAACCTAAAACCGATGACTTATTTAGGGTTAGAACTCTTTAGAATTTAATTAATCGTGGCTAAATTTGGCCCAACACTTCTCTCAATTGATAAGTTTATAAGCCTAATAAGTATTATATTTAGTGACAACAGTGGGTGACTTATTCGACGTATTTTTTGGACTGTCCGGTTTTGAAGGTATGAACCCGTCGTCCCGGCCAGTGTATCATTTTGTACCGGTTATTTTTTAAAAAATCGAACAGGACCTAATGTATTAGCTGAACGCATAACGCTCAAATCTAAACAAAAAATCATTGAATAGATTTTCAGCAGCCTACTTCAGCACCTATAAGAAGATATTCTCAATAAGACTGTGGTCTGAAAAAAGACGCAGAATGACTGAATCACCAGTAAAAGCTTTGTTTGGTTTCAAAATTGAAGATGTGCTGAATTTTTCTCAGTAGTTACCAAATAAAACATATTGAAACTATGTTGATCATAGTGATAATATAAACAACTTTTTAGTAACGTTACATCCAGTAAAGAGTAACTAAAATGATTGATACAGGATAGTTGCTTTTTGGTATCTAGGCTATTTGACCTTTTCAATTATAGGCTTAACAGCAAAGGAGGCTCAGGTTAATTCCTGATATAAATAAACTCCCGAAATTATCCCGGAAAAAAACAAACAACCAAAACGGAGATGTAATTAGTCTAAGTTAAATCATTGATCGTATGAAGGCAAGTTCTTTATCGGGTGACTGATTATTTTCCTTTAAAATTTTCTGAAAAACTATTTCAGCTACTTCTTGAAACACTCTATCTATATGAAGGTTAAGCAGTACTCTGATCGACCATTTCAGAAAATTTTAACACCTACAAAATAATTATAAATGAGGAGGAAAGTTAAACCAAACGTCATACATACTTAGAAGAATATTAATTAGACTGCTGGCAGAGCCTGAATGTCATTTTAACGCATACAATTATTTTTCTATGCAATCAAGTCACTACGGGATTTCATTTGACCTTGGAATGTAACTGCGCTTAACACGGCCTAAACTTATTTTTCTTAGGTAATTTTTATGCTAGAAATGTTCTGGTAATTTCGGCAACAAATTTTGACTCTTACTATAGATAGGTAGTTAGAAACGTATCATATATTTACAAGGCACTATGAATAAGAACCCCTCGCTTTAACATAAATTTTGCAAGAGAAAAAACAAAACAAAAAACAGTAGAGTTTAATGAAACTTTTTTGCGAGAAAATCACTGAACGAAACATCCGTTTATCGGGTCTGTTGGTAACACATTAAAGATATTCAGCTTGAACGTTATGTTTATTATTATTATTTTTATGTACTCCAAATCAATAACTGTTATACACATCAACTGTACTTTACTGACTGATGGTGTTAAAGGAAACGTAATTTCACAGCTCCCCTAAAATCCCATTCTGTCTTAAAGTTTTAAACCAAGTGATAATATACTAAAAGAATATTTTAGAACGTAGTTTATCTTTATAAATCCCGCTTGTCAAGTTTCCTGAAAAATTTTTCAAATTAACGTAATTTTTTTTGGGGGGGCAATGAACCAATGGGTTATTATCCCCTCATTAACGTAATTAATTGACATGTATGTAGTTTGAGAGTGGAACAAATCGAAAAAATCATGTAAAACCTGAAAAATCTATTCAATAAAATGGCACTTTTGGTTTAACTTTTCTTCAAACTTAAAATCTTACTTGATATTTAAAATCCAATTATTATTTTGAAGGTGGTAATTACGAATATTAACTGAAACGACACATTAAAGAGAAAGCCGGCCCCACTAGTTCCCTATAACTACTTTACAATGGATTTTTCTTGTGCAATTAGTGTACGAGGTTTAAAGAAAATTGTTGTAGTTGTTTTTGAGAAGAATTGAAACATTTTTTTAGTAAACGGGAATTTGGGCAATTTTGGACCAGAAGCTAATGGTCATGTCTCATTGTGGCACCTTAGTTAAATATCGCATTTGATTTTTCCATTTATTTTTTTATTTTATTTTTTTATGTTTTTGTTTCTATTATTCTGGCCAAACACTGCAGACACATTTACAGATCAATTTTGTTGAATTCATTTTTCGTTCTTATGTGACCTCAAACGTGTTTTTTTTCGGTTAAAACTCAAAATATAAAATTTGTACGATTAAATACTTTCTTATACCAGCAATAAGACAAAAAAAATAAGTTTTTTACCGTAGGAAGAATCTGCTGTTTTCTGCTACTAATAAAATTTTAAATTAAAATTCTTTCGCAAATTTTTAAAAGAGGAATGGTCTCTCCGTTTAAATTGTTCTGGATTATGTATATTTGCGTTTTGACAAGGTAACTTCAGAAATCAAGGCATGAAGAAATCTAGTTGAAGAATAGTAAAAATAATAATAATTTAAAACAAAAAAACTGTGAGTAAATAATAGTACCTAATGTTTCATTATGCTCAGTGTTCAGGAATGGATCACTTGAGAACAGGCAGTATACGATTGAACCAGAGTGTAAATATGTGGTACATTCTGGTTCAATATTATTTATTTTTTTTTTTTCTGCAATCGTATTAAATTTGTTTTTACCTTGGTATTCCACATACCTATACTGTCATTACCTACCCAACTTGGAAGGGCTCTCAGGGGAAAAAATCTCCCCGTTCCTCCTTCTGACCTTGTCCAAAAGTGGCAATGTCTAACTAAACAAAAACCCAACACTCGCTGCAGTTCGACACGGTGGTCTTAAAATCCTTCGTACAGTCGCTTTTACTCACTTGAATTTCATTAAATCTTGATTAACTCATGATTGAGAACCGTTTTTATTTGCTATTTCGAGTCTTCCCTAAAAACAATGTTGAAATGCGCTTGTTTCATGGCTGACCCGGGTCTTATCTATGATTACTTGTCTCTGTAGGGTTATACATCACATACAATACATCACATTACATTATATTACATCAGGACAAACTCGCAATTTACAAATATTTTTTTTTAGCAACACCGCCATTTGGTCACATTGTGCGAAGTAAAATGGTTACGTTTTAGGAAAAATATATGATGATATTTTTGTTCTTAAATAAAATAATAAAAAGTGGCGGTAAAACGTAAAAATAGAATCATATAAATCTAATTAATATATACAGTTCTGTAAATTGGTAAACGTTAGCTCTACTCCTGACAAAGTAGGCGATTACTCTAATTTACTCGTTATATATACACAGGGTGACCAGAGTTATATGCTCCACCCATTTTTTTTTAAACGGCGGGAAATTTCGAAAAAATAAAAAACATGTATTTAATTGTTTTTAGTCTAGTTTATTTTCAGTGATTGACCCATTTTTTAAACCCCAATATCTCAGGATACAGCATCCAACTTTTTTTTCAAATGGAACAATATATTTTTTTTTGCATATTTTTATAGCACTTGAGCTCCTAAAAAAAACAATTTTTTTTTTAATCGGTTAGGTTTTTCAAAAGTTATGGTAATTTAAAATATGAAAAACAAATTTCAGATTAATGTCAAAATTACCTTATTTTTTTTTAAAGAAGTAGTTCAAACTGGGCACCATCAACGGATAGGCAAGCCAAAACTCTGGACTCCCACGCTCTGCTTGTAGCAGCACTTATGGTGGCGAAGTCAAGATCTAGGCAGGATAAAGTTATTCGACTTACCAGATCTTCGACTGAAGCCACGGTATTTCTGAACACTTTATTTTTTTAGATAATCCCACAAAAATTAGTCCATTGAGGTTAAGTCCGGAGATCGAGGTGGCCATTGGATCAGACAATGAGTTCCTAAGCACTTTTCATGGAAATTTCTGTCCAGGTAACGACGAACAACTCACGCATTATGTGCCGGGCAACCATCTTGTTGAGAATACATATCTAGCCGACGTTGTAGAGGAACACTTCAAGCAGAACTGGCAAAATGTCTCTTTAAAAAAGTTAGATACCTTGCACCAGTTAAGTTCTCTCTGTAGAAGTATTGACCGATTAGTTGATTTCCTAAAACATCACACCAAACGTTTGTAGAAAAGACAACCTGAACATCGAATAACTCTAGCGTGCCTAGATCTTGACTTCGCCACCATAAGTGCTGCTACATGCAGAGTGTGGATCTAGAGTTTCGGCTTGCCTATCCGTTGATTGTGCCCAGTTTGAACAGATTCTTTGAAAAAAATAACGTAATTTTGACAATAAACTGAAATTTGTTTTTCATATTTTAAATTACCATAACTTTTGAAAAACCTAACCGATTTCAAAAACTTTTTTTTTGTTTTTTTAAGGAGCTTAAATACTATAAAAATATGCAACAAAAAATATAACGTTCCATTTGAAAAACAAAAGTTGGATGCTGTATCTCGAGATACAAGGGTTTAAAAAAATGGGTCAATCACTGAAAATAAACTAGACTAAAAATGATTAAATACGTGTTTTTTATTTTTTCGAAATTTCCCGCCGTTAAAAAAAAAGTGGGTGGAGCATATAACTCTAGTCACCCTGTATACTTATAATAACTAAATATAATTTTTATTTGTGTCATTTTTCTTTATCACTACTTTTTTTTTTCTAGGATTTTGGGGAATCTGAGTTCGTTTTGTAATAAGAGCATCAGCAGAACTTTCTGAGTGTTTTACACCAGATTTTTTGGGTGTTTCACAACAAATTATTTTTGTTCCAGTGTGTGGTGGCCATTTATTGTTGTGATATTCTACTTGTTTGCTCCCGTGCCCACATTATTAGCTCGCAAGTACACAGAAAGGACTGGCTCGACTAATTCTACCATGGAGCTTGCTATTTTTATTACTATGGCATTCGTGGTCTCCTCGTTTGCTCTACCTGTTGTCTTAGCTAGAGCACCTGTCACAAAACCGGCTGTATGTGCATATTGATGCAGTGTTTATTAAGTACTCTATTTGAAATTTGATTCAATATGTACCTATATGTTTGTAGATCGAGTGGGGCGCATGCTATTTGACGCTGACTGGTAATATCGTGGTCTATATCACATATCTTGGTTTCTTCGTCACCTTGTACCAGGATGACAGCGACTATAACATGTGGTGAAAATTTTTAAGTCCAATGTACTAAACCAAAATCAGTTTGTCCTACCTAACTTTTACGTAATGAAATTAAGTGAATTTATGTATAATGTGTTCTTTTTGTAATTGTTCTTGTAAGTAAAAATTATCCTGCCCCTAAAGTTGTGTACTATTATTTTCCTTCAAACCGACTCATCGCAATCTTATTTCCGTATACTTTTCTGATTAATAGATTTGGTTATTACTACTAGGTTTTACTGGCACTATTATAATTGTTCACTTTCACTCATACAGATAATGCCCCAATGCGGAGAAGAAACGTTTTGTTCAACCAGGAAATATTAAAATAGTTATTGTAGTTTTGGCTGTAACCAAAATTGGTTAAAAAATTTGGGCCTCTTTAATAGTCTCTGGTAGGCAAAAATGCACATGTAACGGTTGAAATGGGTGCAAGACCCGTTAAAAATATAACAATAGGTACCGCCCTTACAGTGCCAAGACTGAGTTTTTATTTTGGTCATCTTGTTTATTGGTACTTATTCAAATAATGAAGCTAATATTCCAATCATTTGGTGGTCCCCCCCCCCAAAATAACTCCTAAATAGCATGCCGTTGCAGACAAACGCATGTTTTTCTTTCTAAACTCAGGTAGAGGGTCTTAATTCCTAAAACAATTGTAGAGACACGTGTTTTTCAAACTAACAAATTCTGCATAAATAAGCTATTAGCCAGACCCTCGAGGCTTTTACACAAAGCCTGGGGACCTAGACCCTTAGGCCGGGGTTCAGTCTTCATTAGCAAAATTAGAACAGTATTATTCAAGTTTTAGTATATGTACCGCCGAAGCGAGTACATACACTGTAGGAATAGATTAGGTATGTGACCAGCATACTGGATTTCCACGCGGAGAATTCGGGTTCGAATCTAGCTGCTGCTGGCTCTTAGATGTTCACTTTCCAGAATTTCTTACAGCTCACGGTCCGGAGATGGACATTGTTGTCTGTAACGAGAGCACACTGTCCGGAGGCCGGCAGTACACTGGAAAAACACTCGGTGTGCCAATAACCTCAAATGTAGACGCGCCTTAAATTATTAAAAACAAAAAATTCAATATTTAATTTTTTTTTTAAAAATATTTATACAGAGATTCATTTATATGTAATTAATAACGTATATTTTTGATACTGATTATTTTGTAAAAATAATTAAAGAAAAAGAATCAAATTGAATTTACTATTAATACACTAAATAAATACATACATATATCTTTTCAATAAGGTTACATGAATCGTGAAACAGATAATTGAATATGATATAAACTCTTGGTTTCATATTTTAATCGCCTGGATCCAGTTTCTTTGCAGAAAATTTCAGAGATTTATAAATCGCACAAGCTGATGACTTCGAGCTTACATGAGCCTGATTAAAAATTAAACATTTTATTCAACATTTATTTGAATTATTTTGAAAACAACACATTTTCCCCATGATTACTGACTCATTCCAATCGCACTCCTAAGTAAGCTCAGTTCTGTTTTACTGAAAATATCTTTATTATAAAACGGAACGTGAAGGGGCATGGTTAACCTGCAAACACGTCATCTACCATCCGCATTCGTTTCGACTTATTGCGGTCTAAGCCTGCTAGTGGAAAGAACATTTTTATTGGGTTTCTTGCCGCCCGTAAGTTAGGACTAGTTCAGGATGAATATTTTCAGTCAATATTTGCTTAAGAAAATGAGATTAAAGAATTAACAATACCCAATGGCTATAAAGGCTTTCAGTGTAGTAAGGAAACTGTTCAAGGAGAAGTTTTGAGGACTATTCACTCCCCAAGAGGGTTTGTCATTACTGAGGCAATTAAACCTTCGTTTTGTCGTGCTCAAAATGAACTTATTCCGAAAATCTAAATGTACACTACCCCCCCCCCCCCATTGCTGCAAACATCACACGTTGCAATAAACAGGTTTATGTTAACGATTCTGATGATTCGGCCCGGTTTGTTGCCATAAAAAGCATTTAAAAAAAACAGAGGACAACGAATATGTTGGACCCAAACATCCGCTACGAAAAAACATCAACCAAGCGGAAGAAATTTTGAGGATAAAGAGAATAAATACTTTAAGGGTCTGTTTCTTCGGTTCTGAGTACCCAAAAGTAAACTGGCATAAATTGATATCTGGTGAGTCACTGCGCTCACAACTTCTCCAAAGATGGTAAGTGAAGACTCCTCCTTGTTAGGTTTTATCCAACTGTAACAAAGACAAAATGTATAACAATCTGGGATAACAAACACGCTTTCTTCTACCAATGCTCTAAGTCCTTAACAGTTAGTAGACTTCAATATTAATATCGAATATCCAACAACATGGCAAAACATTAACATTAATTTATGCCTCATCACAAACAGCATGCCGACTTGGTGTAATTCTCAAATGCGAACTTTGATTCATCGAGTATTTGAATTATTAGGTTGGAAAGCACAATAAATAATATATTATTTATTTCGATAAACCGAATAATCAAAAATAACAGATATGAGGTCAGGCCAGACTGTACCGGTTCCCAGAAGAGATTGACGACAAAAAAAATGACACTGGGCCTGTGGCCTTAGTTTTTCGAGGGCTCATTCATTTTAGCTGGTTCATTCTTCCTGACAGTCTTACAGACGTTAAAACACTAAGCGACAAGGTATCTCTCTGTTTTTGTTGAAAAATATTCATCAAAGGTTAATGGAAAATAGGAACACCATCAACAAAACAACGCAAGGCGATAGGGTCAAACCATATATGTTTTAACGCTTCAAGGATTGTAAGGAAATAGTCTCCCTAATTATGTGATGCGGTGCAGGGTTGGATATCGGGAATTGGCCACAGATTTTATTGAATGGTTCTTATGACAAATGTATAGAAAAGTATAAATCTGGAGTAAAGCAAGGGTGTTTGTTGTCCCCACTGTTGTTCTCATTGTTCATAAACGATCTGCACGATTATATAGATGGAGGTATATGGATAGAAGATTTGAATATATGATGTTTATTATATGCGGACGATGTTGTGTTTCTTGCCTCCGACACCTGCACTCTTAATAATTAATAGATTGTATGAATATTGTTGCATGTGGAACTTGACCGTGAATTTAAACAAATCAAAAATCATTTTTGGAAAGGGTGGAAGGAGAGCGCGAAAGAAGCGTTGGTGGTACAATGGTGAAGTTATAGATATAGTTTCGCAGTATAAATATTTGGGTATCATATTAATTCCGCGTCGGTCGTTTGAAAACATTTTCAGGAAAAGTCAACCACTGCTAAGTTCGGTATTAGCTCAACATGGAATAGTTTTATTAGAAATGACAACATACCTTTGTCTGCAAAATTTAAGTTGTTTGAATCAGTAAGTAGAGCTATTATTTGTTACTCAGCCCAAGTGTGGGGATATTGTTACCATAATGAAGTAGAGAAAGTGCAAAAATATTTTTTGAAACTATTGTTCTCCTTGCCCAAACACTGCCCGGATTATATTGTTTATGTCGAGACTGATAGAGCACCTCTTTTTTATTATACACTGCGACTACATATCAATTATGTTTGTAAAGTACTAAATTCACAGCCTTGTCTTAAAAAGCGCTTAGCTGAGTATGTGATAAATAAAAATCTATTTTGGTTTAAAGAGATGTCAGAATTATGTAATAAGTATAATTGTTACGCCAAGAACATATACCAAGGTTCTGACTCAGTACACAAATTGTTAGATTTAATGAAAATAGATTTTCAAAATGAATTATTATGTAAAAGGGCTGATTCAAAATTTTATAAAATTTACAAAGATCTAAATTTGCAAGAAGCAAGTAAAAGATATGTCTGTGATGAGAATAAGCTAAGGTTCATATCGCTTATAATGAAGATTAGAGGGGAAATGTTACCATTAAATTACTCTGTGACCCGGACAGCTAATCGGCATAAGTGT
>KQ034186.1:51255-65546 GCA_000181055.3 Rhodnius prolixus | reverse complement strand
CCGGTTTCTTTCATTACTTTTTATACTCTTTAAAACTGTGTATATGAAAATGGGGGTCCACTGCGAACCCTCACTTTTGGTCGCGCGTCACCCGCGTATGCGGGCAGGAATCTAAAATCGTCACATATTCTGAAACTAGAGGTGACGGGCAACAAATTTTTCCTCTACCATTTTTTGCTCAGATTAACCGTTTAAACATGAAATGCATTTGAGCCGTCTTAAATTGAACACCCTTATATTACTCTTCATTAATTTAGGAATAATAGTATACAATACTTACTACAAAGTCTAATTCTATTTAGTCACAATAATTGCTACTTAACAAATATCTACCAGTGTTCATTGCCCAGTATTCATCATTTTGTTTGAACGGTATTCAATTATGCATTACCGTTTACAGCTTCAAATTTATAAAAAGTAATTTTTATTTTGAAATGCTATTTTTTTACATAACATGGTTCAAGATTTATGTACAACTTGAATAACACCTAAGCCAAATCCTTTCTTCTTTCCTTGTTAAAGTTTATTATTATTACTTAGTAGTAACTTGGGTGTAATGAAAGTCGAAGCGTTTGTGTTTATCTACAATCGGACTTCTTTTTATGTTGAAAAAAAGGTATTTAGTTCTAGTTTATGTCTTATACGCTTATTCAAAGATCTGTGCGAGGTAAAAGGCCGAATTGGATTATAAATTGGAATAATTTGGTCACTATTAAAAAAACAAAAAACGAAAACGCCGCTTCAAGGATATAATGCGCATGAGAGTAAACAACCAAGTCATTTATTTTGAGCACATAAATGGCTTTGCGACTGCCCACAAACTCTGTTGTACGCGTACAACCCCATTTGCCTGAAAAATACTCGTCTTTAGGTAAACGAAGAAAGGGAACAAAAGCAAAAAAAAGGCCGTAATATTACGTCAAACATACTCAGCATGAAAAGAAATACATTTCATGTTTCATCTCGCTCCTCAAGCTTAGGACCCTCTGATTAGAACCTTTTCCGTTCTATGTCCCAGTCTACATTAAAAAATTTACAAACACGGAGCAAGTGAAAATGTTATGTTCGGAGATTTTAGACTGTAAAAATGGCTCCTGGTATAAACGGAAGGGTTGGCTAATAGATAAATTTAAGCTATTAAAAAAAAGATTAAAAAAATCGAGACAGTAGATTTTAGTCACAGTAGGTGACTAATAATCTCACTTTGAATTTAAGGTGAAACGTATAGAAATAAAGTCTGTAATTTACTTTAGTTGAGTCTGTAATTTCTTAATATTTTCTAATTTAAACTATCATTTCATTTTTACCCAGTTCCAACGAAGTTATTTTATAACCCGGGTGCCGGGTCATGAGGGGATTGAAGGGAATGAGAAAGCTGGAATGGATCTAACACTCCTTTCATCGGCCCGGAGCTTGTCCTGGGGATCCCCAGGGGTTCGGTTCGTGCGGCTCTCAGAGATTGGTTCTGGAGGGAGCACGAAAATAACTGGGTGATGTGTCCTGGGGTTAAACACAGCAAGACTACGATGCCTTGGCTGTGTAGGCAAAGAACCAAAGAGACCCTGACCCTGTGCTTGGGTAGAAATCAGATTACTCTGATTACAGGCCTATTCACGGGACACGGTAGGTTTAAGAAGCATCTGCGCAAGGTGGGGGCTCATTAACTCGGAACCGTTGTGCAGATTATGTCAGGAAGAGGAGGAAACGGCCTCTCACCTGTTGTGCGTTGCAATCGAGCGTTTGCGCTATGAAACCTTTGGAACGCTGAAGCCTAAGGAGATAGTAGCGCAAAAAGAACTAGTAGGGAAAGTCCTCAACCTCTTTAGGAGGGGAGAGTTCGCTTACTAGAACTAAGAAGGGGCTGGCACAATAAGTCTTTTAATGCTGCGGTGCCGTGGGGCGTAGGTCCCGTCCCATCTATTATTATGCTATTCTATTCTATACTTTTGAAAATAATCTTTTATATTCCAAAATCTGTTTTATTAGGTGCAGGATATAGAAACCCGTCTTCCACTAGAATCCAAACATGTGCACTTATTGGTGCACATTGGTACGGAAATGTTTTTAAGTGCGAGAAGTATGACCTTTGTATCATTAGCCACTGATGAAGCCTCATAACAGTGCCGAAACTTTTGGCTTATAGAGAAAGATTTTGGCAGACCCACTCCCAGCAAAGTAGCACATAATGTAAAATAAGGTCATCAAGAAAGCTAACCCTTAAAATTCAAAAATAATAATTAGTTTTAGCATTGTTTTGTTGTTAAACACAAATAATAAAATATTAGGTGTAAAACTTTATTTGTAAAATACCACTGACTATGACAAAATTATTACAATTAATTAGTAAATAAGAATCAGACTTTGCAGTAAGTTTTATTCATTTTATGTACATAAAAAAAAAGAAGGATTGTGTACACATAATTCCGTTAGATGGTTCATAATTTTTCTGGCTTACATTTGGGGAAAAAGGACATCCTATGAAAGACTGTTGTAATTAACTGACAATTAATAATTACGTCTTTTAATTTGAAGATGACGCAGTTCCTTTGTCAAAATGAGAGTTATTAGAATAATGTTTAGTTTTTTGTACTTCTCTTCATCGGCGCATCTTTTACTAATGTTTTTCGCCTAAAAGTGGCACCTTGTTTTAAATTTCTAAATTTTATTTAATGTAATAGTATATTTATTTTGCACTTATGTAGGTTATTCACATGCTACTGTTATTTGTACTTATACTCGTAGTTAGTGGAATTATTCTTATTACATTCCCTAACTTGATGAGATTTTTTTTTTCTCTTGCGCGACGCGCGTTTTGAAGCAACTTGCGGTATAGCCACTCAACGCAAATACAAATAAATACTCAAGAATATAAAGTAGAATACACTTACTAACTTGAGAGCTCTACAATTGCACTGCACTCAATTGGGTCTTGAAGGAAATCTTTAATAAGTTGAATAAATTCACGCAGACATCGCTGGCTACTTCTTTTATATGTTTTCTTTTCTTCTCACTCATGGGACTTTCTCTGGGTCTTTCTTTCTGAGCCCACTGTCCCCCCGCATCTTGCCCATTTAATAGTTTTTAACTACAAACAAAAAAATCTGATGTGAGTTTTCTATTTACTGTTGTGATTGATATGTTATAATTCTAGTTGACAATTTTTTTTACTGAACACAAAAGTATACCCACATTAATATATCGTAACTGAAGCAAATATAATAGAAAACAGGTTTTATCAGATTTTTAGAAAATATATACAGGGTGTCCGGGCTAAGTTGTCCACCCCCTTTTTCTCGGTAATTATTGATGATGGAAAAAAAGTTCAAATCGTAACTTCCTTTATTTTTTGAGTAGTATCTAATGATACTATAAAAAAAAAAAAGAAATTCTGCTGCTGATATGCAGGTTAGAGATACTAACCTTTTTTTTTTTCATATGGGAACCCCTATTTTTTATTATGAATTCTAAAAGTACTTTTTTGTGAGAAAAACTGTTTTTTTTTTTAATTAAAATTGCTTTTTTAGTTGCCAAGATATGCATTTTTGAATCCAAAAAAAAACCATAAAAAACAATTTTTTTTTTACCACTGTCTGCTAGTATTTTATTAAAAAACCATAAATAATGAATATGGATAAAGTAAAAGGGTCTGTCCAAAGAGCAAAAACAAAAATGTAAGATGAATGTTTACACAAATGCTCTCTTGTTTACTGTTTTAATCCCATAAGTTGTAAACAATGCCTTGTTTTTAAAATTACTTTCAGGCTATCTTAAACTTCCATTCGTTCCGGCAAGATTAACCGTCCATACTCTAAAAACGAAAAAACTGATACGTACGACATTTTTGTTGAATGCCGTCGTCAAGCTCAAACAGCTGCAAGGGTTTATCAGGAGAGATTTCCTTAACGAAGACACCCAAACCGGAAAAACTGCTCGAATTGCTACAACGTTCCGCTTGTTTGGTAGTGTCATTCGCCAAGGGCCAAGAAATAGGGTTAGGAATGTTCGTAATTTCGATTCTGAGCTTGATGTATTACTCTATATGCAAGAGAATCCTAATATTTCAGTTCGAAATGCGGCTAGAGCTCTGGGAATTAGTAAAACTGCCTTGTGGGAAGTACTCCTGCACTATCAAATGAAGCCATTTAGGTACCATATTGTTCAGGGGTTTCGTGAAGGGGATCAAGAGCGACGACTTACATTTTTGGATCATATGAGTGCATTGTCGGAGGAAATTCCAGAATAGTAATCTTTTATTTTATAGTCCGACAAGGCAAAATTTACCAACAACGGTGTTTTTATTAGATGGAATTTCCGTTCGTGGGCTGACCAAAATCCCCATCTATGTTATCAGTCCCATCATCAAGTTTTTTTTTTTTGGCGCATCGACTGCCTTGGCCATTAGCGGCATCAAGTTGTTGTAAGCATAAATATGTTGGGTGGATTGATTGACAATAAATTAACCGGCCCATAATGCTTTTATGAACAAAATCTTAATGGAGAGAATTTCTTTTAATTTTTTGTCAGAAACACTTCCCAAGCTTCTTGAAGATTTACAAGAGAGCATTTGTGTAAACATTCATCTTGCATTTTTATTTTTGCTCTTTGGACAGACCCTTTAGCTCTATCCACAACTCCGTCTTTACGCCAACGTTTCGACAAATTTATTGCCTTCCTCAGCGCCTGGTTATTTCTACTTAAGTTTTCACATTTGTATTTGATATCATTTCTTATAGTGTCTTAATGAAATGTTATGTATTATATTTGTATTCTTGTGTTTTCAAATGGTCTATTTGTGTGTTATGTATCCAGGCTCTGAGGAAGATAATAAATTGTCGGAACATTGGCGAAAAGGTGAAGTTGTTATTTTTCTTTATTTTGAACGAATCCTCGCTATATCATTCCTAAGTATTTATAGTAAGGATGTTAGAGTTAACATTAGATAGAGCGTATGAATTTTCCATTGGTATGAATTTCATTATCTTTAGATGAAGTTTAAATTCAGTGAATTACAATTTTGCAACATTGATTAGTAAAGTTCCAGAATTCATGCATTTAATTATTAATAGCAATACGAGGGTCGTTTGAAAAGTCCGTGCAAAGTCAGAGAGATAGCACCACTGGCGCATATCGAGGTTATGTTTAGTTAGTAGCATCTCTTGGAAGAACACATACCAAGTTTCAGCCAGATCGGTCTATTTCTTTGTGCTTGGCATTCGTTTGAATCGAGGAAGTCGAGTGATTTTCAAAAAATGGACGAAAAAGAATTTCGTGTGTTGATTAAACTTATAAACTGTTCTAATCGAAGGTGCAGAGTCACCATAATGTTTATCAAGCTTCTCTTTAGTCTCCTGAGGCGTCTCTTTAATCCTCATCGACTATCTGGAAAAGGGTAAAACTATTACAGGTGCATATTATTCATCGTTATTGGACCGTTTGAAAACCGAGCTGCAAGAAAAACGCCCACGATTGGCCCACAAAAAAGTCCTTTTCCATCACGACAACGCACCAGCTCACACCTCAGCTGTTGTGGTCGCAGAATTAATGGAAATAGGGTTCCAACTCGTTTCACATCCGCCCTATTCTCCAGACTTGGCTCCCTCGGACTACTATTTGTTCCCCAATATGAAGAAATGGCTGGCGGGAAAAAGATTTTATTCAAACGAGGAGGTGATTGCAGAAACGAATGGCTATTTTTCAGAGTTGGACAAATCCTATTATTCGGAAGGGATCAACAAACTAGAGCAGCGTTGGACGAAGTGTATAAGCCTAAAAGGAGACTATGTTGAAAAATATAAAAGGTTTACCCCACAAAATTAAGTAGTTTTAATTTTTGCACGGACTTTTCAAACGACCCTCGTAATTGATTGGGCGAAAATGTTAGAGAACAGTTTTGTGTGTTTTAGCGTTTGATTTTTTAAAATATTATAACGTAAATTGGTATAAGAGAAAAATCAGTGAAGGTCTCAGACACATTTATTATTGAATACGAACTGATTTTTATTTATATCCATCACAAGAGCATATTTTATTAAAGTAAAATATCAATAGTTTTAAGTTTAGTAGTTTTCTTTATTTTTAGTAATAACTTCATAACAGGAAAGAATAGTTTACGGCTACAAATTGGACCAAGTAAAAATTTATATTAATAACAGGGAGTAACATTTTGTGCTGATCAAAGTTCAGTCCGCTAACAAGCAGAGGGAGTTCCTCTGGTTACTGACGTCAGCAGCACACGTTCTCGGCGAGAAAGAAAAATGATCACAGACTTTGCCGGGGGATTAATTACAATCATGTTCTTGTGCCCCCAGCTAATAGTATGACGACGCACGGCCGACCATTGCTCGAAATTTTTCTTTCTTTTAATAATATCTGAAGTAATTTTCCAATTAGCGCAACAACATCAAGAAATAATAATGTGAATATTCGTACAAAATTTCTCTTTATTTCTCAAGAATTTTCATGCATGTTTTTAACAAAATTTCGATTTTTTGCTAGTTTTAATTTGTGAAAGGGTAGAGAATTAAGTTATTTGATAGATACTTGATAATTCGTTTGAAGATTTTTTGCTTTGAAAGGAGTATATTCTGTGGGTGTTGAAATGATTAGATCCCCACAGTACCGCTGAGAATGCCTATAGTGATAAATACGTAAATTGACAATCTGGTCTAAGAAGACGACTTACTTTACTGCATCTCCTGAACAGTTCTTGTCTTTTCAGTCGGTACGTGATACCAAGGTTTAGCTTACTAACCAGGTAGATCCCCGAAATTGGCCTTGGTTGATTGCCTTGGTCATTTATCAGTCGGACAGGTTTCTCGTCATTAAGTAATTTGTGCGTACTAGATTACTATTAAAATCTACCGCTGTTTGATTATGTTTCCAACTAAATCTTTAAAAATAAATAAATAAAATATCCCAAGCACACTGGATAGTTATATTAACTCGCAATGCTCTTTAAACAAACTTATTTATATAAAAGGACTTGAACCTAAAAATATTTCTGGTTAATTGAATTGAAAAATTAGTTACAGTCCCAGCGGTTTCTCTAACTTCTACTACGAGAAATTATGCAATTAATTTTGGCTGCAAATTTTACCATGCAAACCCACATTTAGTGAGATTTTCAAAACTTGATTGAGTTCCAGCGTAAAAATGTTAATTCTAATGTTATGTTCTATGTAATTCACATATAACGAAACAACCATCAATAGTATCAGAAAAAAATTAGCTCAGAGATTGGCGTGCTAGATTCCCACCTAGGAGAACCCCGGCTCGTATCCTACTGTCTTCCCCTAATTTTCTATTTCCAGCAGCATCTTTCAGCTAACTGTCCAGTGATGGACCGCGTTTTTCTATAACAATTGACTGTAAAAACAACGTTCTGACTTCAGACATTCTGACGTTTTCTGAAAATTTGGTGACGATAGTCACACTGAAAAGTGAACGAGGGATTTCTGATGACCTGTGGATTTACTTAACGGATTTAGTTGCACGGATTGTCTGTCTATGTAAGTTTTGAATGGGTTGTTTCGTTCCCTGAAGAAGTTGCTAGATCGGTTCCGTTCATCACAAAACAGAAAGTTATCAATATGAATACAATGTGAAAATACTTAGTAATTTATTACTATGTAATACTATATCAGGGATAGAAACGTTTCGATTTTGAGACCAGGCACATCTAACCTTTCGCCTAATAACCTCGTTGTCTTCCGGTGATGGGAATCTGTGACGAGTAGCCACTGTCCAAAGATGTCTGGCTGGTACTGGAAACTAAAATGGCTGCAAAACTTGCACTCTCAATCAGTTTTCAATGTCCCAGTGGATGATCAAATCCTATTCATTCATTCTCTTTGCGTTTATACTTTTTTCTTAATCATAAATTTTCATTTATAATTGTATCTGTGTGAAATTAATGAGAATGATTCTAAAAATAAACAAAATGAATTTGCGTTTTTAAGCAATGAGAGCTTAATTTAAGAATCATAATTTTTATCTACGCATTAGTTCAAAAGAAAAACAAGAAAAACTTGAGCACTATTGTTTGAAGGTTGGTCCTAGGAAACCACTTTTTCGCGCTGAATATAAGCTGATTTACACCTGCTTAATATTTCCTTCTTCGCTACAGACAGAAAGAACATTATTATGAATCTTGCGTACTGGTTAGTTATAAAGTTTTATAAAAGATACACTTGTACCATGAACTATACATTATTAAAATTTATAAAAACATTCTTAGAACTACTTTTGATTAAAAATTCATTTGCTATATCCAGCGTTAATAAATTCAGACATTGAAAGTCTCAACAGGAGAAATTATTATTCTTCTTTTTTTCTTAAGAAATACATTAAAATTGTCTTATAAAAATGTATAAGCAAGTGTCCCTGATCTTTTCAGCTAGGTTAAGGACGATGATGTTGGAAATAAGAATAACTACGCTTTACTCTAAATATTGTTTTACACTATAGGCGACAGTTAGCATTAGAGCTATTGTTCGAATAATCTTAGGTAAAAGCGTGATAGCCAGACGAATAGTTTTGGGAATGCACCTAAATAGTTTGACGAGATTCTTGGGTAATTGATATTGTAGTTAATTCTTATGTTGCTGGTCAGTGAGCTGTAAGAAACTCCTTGGAAATAAAAAGAAAATTCAAGATCCAGTAACTGGATTCGAACCCGAGATCTCTGCTGAGTTAATCCTTCCATTATTATTATAAATTTTAGTAGTGGCGGTAGTGGAACGATGCCAGACGGGGTTTTTTCAAGAAACTTCTGAGACTCCCAGTTAGTACTCCAAATGCGTTCATAAGATTAGAAACTGGACGGCTAAAACTACAATATAAAGTATTTAAAAAAATGGTTAATTGGTGGTGCAAGCTTTTGTCGATGCCTGGCAACAGACTTCCGCGAATGTGTTATCTGCGGTTATTAGATTTTATTAATGATTCCTCAATGCCCTTTAACTGGACCTCAGAACTTAACAAATACTTTTGTTTACTTGGCGCTGACGACATTTGGGCGAAACAAGATCCTGACGTCTTCAAAAGCTCGAAAAATGATATCTTGTCTAAGTTAGCAAACCATTTAGTCAGCGAAGATATAGACTTTGTTTTGCACTCATCTTATAATTGGTGGTACAGAAATATCTCTTCTTGGGGCAATCGTGAAAATTATTTAGGTCTTAAATGTCATATAAACAAAATCAGACTGATAAGCCAGATCAGGTTAACCCATTATAAACACTGTGTAGTTGTTTGTGGAGACATGCGATATTCGTTCTCGCATGATAATATCTGCACGTTATGCCGATCCCAGCAATCAGATACTCTGCTCCACTTTCTTTTTAAATGCTCCGCTTTGACTGATATTAGAAAAAGGTTTATTTCTAATTACCTAATTTTTTTCACTGAGGGTGAAAATTTGGAAAATCTTATTTCTGAGATGAATTTAGAAAAGATAAATAATATATATTGGTACTTCAATAACGGTTTAAAAATAAAGGGCGGATCAAGTATTCCAATAAATCTTTAAATAACAAATTATGAAAAACAAAGAATGGATAATTAAAGGAATAACATAATTTGAATAGAAGGAGGGAATAAATAAAAGAATAAATGAGAGTGAAGAAGAAAAAGGGAAGAAAGGGAGAAAAAAGGAAAAAGAGAGGGGAGGAAGTGAGGGGAAAAGGAAAAAAGAGAAAGAAGGGATTAATGTAGATAAATATTAATATTACTGGAAAGTATTCTGCTTTATTTAATTGATTAATGTATTCTTTATTTGATATTTTGGTTTTTATTATTATTTTGTATTTATTTATTTTATTTTGTTTATTTATTTATTTGCTTATTTATTTATTTTTAGTAGGATGATCTTTTATTTCCAAGTTTTTCTTTTTAATTTTTTGGTTGTAATTTAATTTTGAACTAACGTGTTTTTTCTTTATATTTAATTACCCAATCTTGTAGCTTTTGTAAACCTGTATTTTGTTTGAAATCCCACTCCTTGCTTATAAGTTTTGTATTTAAAAAGCAATAAATACATTGATTGATTGATTGATTGATAAATTTTTGTTGTGAGAGGTTCTTTGTATCCGTACATATATCTCACATCTTTCTAAGTCATTTTTATCATACACTTAAATTTGGAATGTTTGTAAACATATGTTACTACAATACGTGTTGAAGTTATTTATACAGAAAGATATTTGTTAATTAGGTATAGGACCTAAAAATAATTGTAATAATGTATTGAACTTTACACCTCATTGTACCTAAGTAATTAAGAGTAAGTAAGAGTTTATCTTAAAAATTTATTAAAACATAAAAAAATATATTAAATATTTTTTTAAACAAAAATGAAAAAAGAAAACCAAGAAATATAAACATTTAAATTGTTCTGGTTTTATTTAGGTTGTTTTTTATTTAGCGTGTATAAGACACGACAGACGCGTGAGCCTACCTATCAGGTACCCATCAAACACCGATATGATAGGCAGCCCCACTTTACTTTCCAAGGGAATTGTCCTGTCACTGAAGGACAAGGTGGATATGACATGGATTCAATCCTTCCAAAACAGATCCTTGGGTAATATTTGTTTCAACGCACTGTCAATGCTTTTACTGAATTCTTTAACAGTTTACTCACAGATGGAAAACTACCAATGGGATACATTATTTTTGTTATAATATTTGTAATTATGAAAGCAATAATTATTCTGTTATATTATTTTTATTTATTTTATTTTTTGGTTATCACACGATCTTTATAAATCATTAAAACTGTGTGGTAGGACCGTTTTATTAAGGTTGATCTTCAAAAAGAGCATAACTTTGAAAAAACACCAAATTTTGACAAATTTTTTATCTTTTTCTATAAAAGATAAAATTCTCAAAATTTCTTTTTAATATAAGGCAAATCCTCCCTTACAAGAGTATAGTTATTTATTTAACAAGTGTGGAAAGTAGTACTTTTCCTCACGCGAGGCAGTGTTTGCACGCACGAGCGAGCGAAGCGAGGCGAGTGCACGTGCAAATTGCCGAGTGTGAGGAAAATACTTTACACTAGAGTTAAATATTATATTTTTTCTGCAACCATTAGATTTATTAACTAAAAAAATTAAAAATTTCATTTTTACTGTCTACAAAAAGTAATTTATTTATTATAAACATTTATTGTTATATTACAATTATTTACATTACTTACGTATTCACATTACTTATTACATTTTCTGCTGTTTCTTTTATTGATGGAGTGTTTTCTAAACAGGAATCGCAAGAATCCATTTTAAATTTCTATAAGGTAACACTATAACCTTTTTAACTGTTATAATTAAAAATATCTAATTATTTATTAAAGTATTATTTTTATTTCTATATTCCTTTCAATTTTTATTTTATTTTTTAATATTCGTTTTTTAATTATTTAGTTACGTTAAATAAGCTTATTAAAGTTTTACAGAAAAGTTTTATATTATATAAGTATTCATTAAATTCGTATTAGGATAATAGAGTAGAATTGTTAGGGGAAGCTGACCAGAGTTAGTTATGGACCGAATTGTTATAAACACAAAATTTTACAGAAAATATTTATGTTAATAACAAAACTTCTTATATCAAGGAAGCACAATAAAGTTTTTCCACACACTAGTGCGGAAAGTGACACTAATGGGAATTTTTCCCCACTAGTGTGGGAAGTTGGGCATTACACAGCTGATTTTAATTGAGTAATGAGAACTTCCCGACATGGTTGCAGAAATTTTTTTTTTTTGCAACAAGGTAGATTTAAAAGATTACTAGAAAAAAGTTGCCAAAAATGAGCAAAAACGGATTTTTCAAAAAATTGTTCTTTTTCTTCTTACCTTTTTTTTTTGGAGGGTTAATTAACATAACGCCTAAACGCGCGAACCGATTTTCACAATCAAAGCACTCCGAGGTGGTCCTGTTCTTGGTGGTACAGTGTATCTAACGAATCCTTTGTTATATCTCTGATGAAAATATGCATCTTCATATTATCGGTAGCGAGTAAAATATTTCACATACTTTTCTAGATCCAGAGGTAGATTATCCATAGAAATGTAATCTTTATTTCCAGATAAAACGCATATTAATAAAATGGTTGTGATAAACACTTAATATTAGTCGAATTTTCTATTCTCAGTTATTAGAAATTAATGTATAAATTTAGCTTAAAGCGAAAGAAAAAGAAAAACCGAATGTGCACGCAAACATTGTCACGAACCAGTCGTCACTTGCTCACGAACATTTCATATCCTTTATTCTAGGTAAATAAAGCATTAACATCGTAGCATACTTATTTATTTATTTATTTTTACATTTTCCAGAAAATACATATTTTTTTTCGTAAAAGAGTTTAAATTTTGATCTTCAGAGTTCAATTTACGATTGCTGCTGATTAATTCAAGTTTGTTGTTCTAAAAGATGTACTTTATTCAGTAATG
Organism: Rhodnius prolixus; assembly: GCA_000181055.3. NCBI lineage: Eukaryota > Metazoa > Arthropoda > Insecta > Hemiptera > Reduviidae > Rhodnius > Rhodnius prolixus. The sequence goes on along the minus strand of KQ034186.1, from coordinate 53,091 downwards.
ATGACATTTTTTTTTGGAATAGAAGTGATTATGGATATTATATCCCCTGTTACTGGCTGGCCCTAGATCTCACCAGTATTAGTGAGCAAAACAGATCAAATCTGTTAACAGTACGGGAATTCATCTTTCCCTCAAAAAAAGTCGAAATATTATTCTTCATCAAAATCAGTCCCATTTAGAAAAATCTCAATTTCGCTTGTTTATTTGTGATACAGATTGCCTACTTGCCATCAACAAACATTTTTAGCCGGACAAATGTCTTCCTAAAATTGCCTAAAACAGCTTTAATGAGATTTCGTCTATTCTCAGATTCTTTTCATCAAAAATTGTTTAGCTACTTAGATTTCATGAGGGTTTGTTAGCCAGTTTGAGTTGGCCGTAGCGGTACCATCCTATTTCAGCGTACCATCAATTCACTAATCTTGGATCTTTACCCTTCGAGAGAGTATCCGGGAAAAACTATGCAATTCATCAATTCACAAGCAAGAGATATCTGGTCGAGAATTGGAAGAATCGCGTACTGGTATTGTAAAGAGGAACACAAAAATTCAACTTCTATATACTGCCTAATTTTTTGGTAAACTGTTTCAACATCAATAAGCTAAATCTATTTTAGACAAAATTAATTCAGTCGCTCTTCCAGTTACCACATTGAACAGAAAACTTCAGTTTTCTGGAGCCAAATTGGGCAGCAGACATATTTTCTGGCTTTTTTTTTTTTTTTTTTTTGACGTAGATACATGTGTACTTTAACTAACCAAAACATTACTTTAAACATTGTTCCTCCATAATAAAACTAGAGTTAGAATATCACGGTTTTCTGTAGATTTTTGTAAACACTTTCAGCTCGAAATTATTCAATAATAAAGTTCAGTGTTTAGGAATCTATTATTATTTGTGCAATCACTGAGAACCAATTTAATTTATACACATTTTTTTTTTAATTAATTTTTTTTTTTAAATAAAACCTCTGTATCCTAGAAAAATTAGGAATAATTAAATTTCATTCTCATAGGCTATCCCAACTTGAGCCTGCACCTCGTTAGACCAGATATCTCTCAAACCGAAAAGAAAGAATTCTGATACTATCTTTGTTTACTTCACTTGCCGGGAGACAATTGTGTCCTTTCTTCTGGAAGGTCAGGCATCGTAGAAGCGATCACGTCGGGGTGCCCGTTTATTTTTAGTGTGCTCTTGTATCAAATTATTCCTACCTCAGTTGTATGTGTATAATATAATATATAAAATATAAACTTATTAGTGTTTAGTAAGCAATACGAAACAAAAAACGCTAATTTTCGTAGTTAATATAATTTATTGAAACTATTATTTGCCAAAAAGTTACTATAACCCACAAAATTTATTTCATAAAGTGGCACTACCTCTTTATAAAGTGGCTAATAATTTCTTTGAAATTAAAAATTTAAATTATATACCTCCGTATAATTTCTATTAATATTACACACATAATGAAGCCAATCATTACATTAAACAAAGTAACTTTAAATTGAGGCTTAACGAACTTCTCGCCCAGAATTGTCTTAAGAAGCAGTTTACCTTGAAAATGATACTTTTTGTTTTAATTTTTCAAATGAGTTTTAGTTATAGATGTGTGTTCTGGGCATTTGGCGTTTAAAGAGATTTCGATTCATGAAAATGTCACTTTTTGTTGCCTATTTCTGGACCAAATGTATGCCAAGTGGCACCGATTTGAAATATTAAATTTAAACTAACAGATTGTTTTTTAAATGTTCTGCTTACGCAAACACACGCGTAAGGTGAGAGAGATTTATAAGTTTGTTTTTTTTTTTTTTTTTTGGACTCTGGGAAGCTGGA
>KQ034186.1:40407-51245 GCA_000181055.3 Rhodnius prolixus | reverse complement strand
ACATATGTATGTAGGTTGAATAAGTTTTTGTGTGAATTTTGTGGCCCAGTTTGTTGATGGTCTTAAATGCAGTCTTGAGACTCTGGTTATATGTAAAAAATTCTTGAGGTAATATGTTTCTTTTTCGTAATAAATAAATTTAGAAAATGTAGTGTATTTTGATTCTGTTTGTTTGTTCTTAGTAGTATTTTTTAACGATATTTTTTTACCCGTTTCTCGTGGCCTTTCTGTATATGTACAGTCTTGGGTCCTTTTTATAATTTATTTATATGAGAGGTAAGTTGTTGGCTGTGTTAATGAGATGTTTGAGTACCCTTACTTGTGTGTGGTAAAGTGGTTGGAACTGTGGGAATTACGGCAACAGTGATTTAGATCCCGTTTTCAATTCCATCTTCTTATACTTTCTAGTAAGTTTTTCGTCCAGGAAATTGATGATTGTATTGTTCTTGTACTCTTATGTGAATTTTTTGTTGGGGTGATAGTTAACTTTAAATTAATAACTGTATTAATAATTTTTGTATTAAAAATAAAGTGATGTGTTAATTTTTATCAGGCGGTATTTCGACAATTAATTGACAAACAAATTTGTTCAAAAAAAAAAAAATACTTGGAAAATAGAACTGAATAATTTAAATTTATGTTTTAGCAGCCATAATAGGTCTTTTCACCCAGATACGATTTGGAGAAGATGCCTTAAAAGATACTTGTTTACGTTTCTTGTCATTAAAAATGGCTGATATTTCTGACGAAGTAATGAAAAATGGAGGCGAAGAGGTGTTAATGAGGAAGATTATGGCCTCTTTAAAGGTAAAAAGTTAAAAACATTTTTATTACCTTATAGAATATTTGAAGCAGCTGCTTCCATTTTGTTTATCATCTATGTTTCATTCTCCTAATATGCAATATATTCGTTTGACCGAAATAAGCTGACCCGAAATATATACGATTTCTTACTTTTGCAGTGCATCACAGGTTTAATTTGAGAACATCTTGTAAATAATTGAGTGCAAATTATAACGAGTAATTTTTTTCGTCTGTGGTCATTGCGCCCGAAGTTTTTTCAGTGCACTGCCGGCCTCCGGACAGTGCTCTCTCGACAGACAACACTGTCCATCGCCGTACAGTGAGCTGTAAGTACCTCCTAGGAAGAGAAAAATCTACGGGTCAGCAGCCGAGTTGGAACCCGGGATCTCCGCGTGGGAATCCAGTATGCTAATCACTGAGCTGAGCCCTTCCCTATATAACGAGTATTTATTTCTAACTAGAATTTTTGTTTTTAATTTTCAGGAAGCACCTCTTGAAGACATCCCATTACTGTTAAAGATCGCGTTATCTACTCGTAGAACACGCAGTATAGAAGGCAAGCAGGAACTAGGGCTTGCTATTCTTAGCCTCTTAGAATCTGAGGGTTCTTTTGATCCCTCAAATAATGAAAGAATTCAGCGACTGATCATTTATCTGAAGCACATGCATTTATTGTATTCTGTATGTATTGTATTATATTATTTGTCAAATTTTGCTTTCTCGGTGTAAGCGTCTTAAGCTAATACTTCTTATGCTGCTAAAAATTTTTTTATAATCATTTTGTATAGTATATTGCATAGTATTCCCTGCTTAAATTGTTTCTATTATATTATTAGATATATTGAATACATTAGATATATTAAATTAATTAAATGAAGACAAAGTAGTAGTGGATAGGTGGAGACATATGAGGAAGAAACTGATTCTATTGGACGAATCTTTTTTTCTTAAAAGAGCCCTTTAGTTATGAATTTTATCTCTTTTGATTTCCTCCAAAGTATTTGTAAAGCAGTATCCAAATTTATAAGATTCCTTAATTAAACACATATTAACCTGTTTTTATTTATGATATATGAGAATATACTTCCCTAAATTCCCGAATATAATATTTACTCATTTTTGAGCTTAATTTTTATTCGCACCAAGTGGATCCCAATTTGAGAAGTATTGATTTATACTCGTAACTGGTGCAGTACTGAATATATTCTCATTTTATTTAAATTATTCTATTTCCCCAGCACTCCAGAGCCTAAAACGATAAGACTTCGATCTTGCTTATTGAAATTCATGAAATTCCAACACTCCTTTGGGACTAATCCTGAAGAATTTAGCTTAATTACTACATATGTTACAGGCCGGCGAAAGTCTAGGTTGTTACAAAATTATCTTCTATATTAGTGAAGAAGTGCTTCCACATTTTCTCGCCATATCCGGATATGAAACAGGTTATGGATATGCACTAGAGATTCTTCAGTTGCTAGCAGAAATTAGCAGTTTCGCCGATAAAATACCGTACTCTGAAAGAGCCGTTGGCCAAGTCATAAAATTATTGATGGTAAGTAAAATTAAAAACTGTTGTACTAGGGCATAACAAAAATTGTTGAGCATCAAAATAATGTAAGATAATAAGTTCTTGTTAGTCAGTGTTTGCTCTAACACGTTTTAGTATTAGATTTTCATCATTTCACTTAATATTAGATTCTCATGAATCGTTCACAGCCCAAAGCTTTTGAAAAGAATACATGTGATGACATATTTTGAAAAATCCATATAACACTTTGCAGCTCAGCCACAGATTAGTCTTGAGAAAAAAAGTTTTGATTTTTGAGTTCGTAGAAAATTTGAAAACGTTTAATCGAAATTTTTCACTGAACGAATTAATAAAGTTTATTGGAGTTTTCAATAAGTAAGCTAGAGAACTTGAGGTTTTCCTTAACCAAATTTAATTAAATTAAATAATTATTTTTAATTTCTTTTAATTTCAGATACGAAGGTTTCAATACGAAGGTTTTTCTTTTCCTAATATTTTTTTTAATTTCAGCTTCCAACTTTTTCTGGATTTATCCAAGTAATCTTCTTCTCTCGGTCCGTAACTGTGGAGGCTTCCTCGGACGCCATCTATTAATTAATAAAAGAAGTTAATTAACTAAAATATAACCCTTCTGCAAGTAATAAGACAACACTGGGCATCATTGGCGTTTTTCTCAAGTAATATTAGCAGAGCTGGCTTGCAGTAAGCCTTTTACCTCGCCTGCCTACTCTCTTAAAGCTGCATCTTCTAATTATGGATTCCCAACTTGTTTGGCTTATTTTCTCGAAGCCCTTGCATGTGGTAGAAATAAAGGTTAATATTTTGAAGATTCAGATTCAAGATCAGCCGTTATTTATGTTCAAATTAAAAATTGTTTTTTTGAACAAAAATATGTTATTTTGGGGGGGTTCAATACGAAGGTTTTTCTTTTCCTAATATTTTTTTTAATTTCAGCTTCCAACTTTATCTGTACTTCTTCAAGTTATGTTCTTCTCTCAGTCCGTAACTGAAAAGGCTTTCTCGGACGCCATCTACCCACTTTTTCTTGGGTCTGCCTTTCCTCTTCTTCCTTCGACTTCCTAGGCCAAGATTTCCTTAGCCATTCTTCCATCCTTTTCATATGGCTGTACAATCTAAATTTCTTTTCCTCCATCTTCTTACTTACTTACTATCTGGTGCAACAGTCCTTAAAGTAGGACCTGGACCCCCTCAACAAGCTGCCCCCATCCGCTCCGGTCTGCGGCCTTAAGGCGCCATCTTCTAACTCCAGCCCGACGAAGGTCTTCCTCCACATCATCTAGCCATCTAAGTCGTGGGCGCCCTCGAATTCTTCTGCCTCCTGGGTTTTCATTTAATAGTTTTCGGGGCACCCTTCCCGCAGGCATCCTCTCCACGTGTTCCAACCATCTCAGTCTCCCCTTCTTTATTTGGGCGACTATGTTTGGTTCTCCAAACAATTCCATCAACTCGTGGTTCTTTCTGATTTTTCAGTTGCCATTTTCGCACTTGGGCCAAATATCTTTCTTAATATTTTTCTTTCCCAAACCCCGAGTATCTTTTCACTTTCCTTGCTGAGCACCCAGGTTTCGCTGGCTTATGTGACGATGGGTCTGATTATCGTTTTGTAGGCTATTATCTTAGCCTTGCGGGACAAATCCTTAAACCGCAAAACCTTTTGATTAGCGAAGAGGCATCTGTTTCCTGCCGCTATTCTTGCCTTTATTTCTGCGGTTATGTCATTGTTGTTTGTAACAAGTGACCCTAGATATTTAAAATCACTGCACGTTGGGAAGCTGTGATTGCTTAACTGGATTTGTCCTTCTCCACGCGACTGGGCTCTCGAGGTTTGCATGTATTTTGTCTTTACCTCGTTGATTTCCAGACCGCGTTTCTTACAAGCTTCTTCCAGTTCTTGGAAAGCTCCCCCTAGGGCCGCTTTAGTCCTCGCTATGATCAACACATCGTCAGCATAGGCCAGGTGTTGCGTCAACCTGTTGTAAATGGTGCCGCCGGGGTTCGTTCTAATGGCCCGCACTGCTCGCTCTAAACAGAGATTGAAGATTACACAGGACAGTGGATCCCCTTGCCTTAGGCCTCTATCTACTTCGAAGTCTTCAGACAGTGTATTATGTATTTTAATGCAGTATCTCGTGTTTCGCCACGTCATACTTATTAACCTATCCTCCATCTTCTGTTGCACATTTTTTGAAACATTCATTATCTTTCTTATTTCTTCGTTTCTTACACTTTAAAATCTTGATATTTTTGCTGCCCTTTTCCAAGAATCCATCTCGGTAGTAAGCTTTATTATTTAAGCCTTACTCAAGGTTGAAGTCTCAGCGGCGTGTAGTAGGATACTTTGTATCATGCTACTATGTTGTATTTTTGGTGCTATTGAGAATATTGCTCTTTTTACACTGACGTTTTTTTGCAATACATCATTTTTACATGAAGTATCCTTACTGATGACCCAAGTATTTGAATTTCTCAATCCTTGGGATTTTTATGTCTTCTGTAGCAAGGTCTTCTCGGTTTGTTGCCGACATATACTCAGTTTTTTGTAAATTTATCTTTGTACCCCATTTTTTAAATGCTTTTTATTATTTTGCGCATCATATATTCCAGGTCCTCTTTATCTTGGGCTATTATCACTTGGTCATGTGCAGGCTATGAAGATGCAGATTATTCTTAATTGTAATGCCCATCAGTGCGCAAGCTTGATCTCATTAATTGAAAACACTAATTCAAAGCATTTCCAAATACTATAGATAAATAGAAAATAATTTTGAATTAGTTTTGCAACTTTTTTATTTATTATTATTATTTTTTTTTTTTTGTTAGATATTTATACCTGAGAACTGTGATGAAGAAAAAATTAACTTAAATTTAACGTATTTAGAATATCTTCTCTTCACATTTCATAGGATGATTAAATTTTGTCCAGCGATCGTTGACAAGTATTCCGATAAGCTGAAAATTCTAGCAACCAGGTATTTCAGTTTAAATTTGTTTGTAATTTGAATATATTTTTGAGTATTGAATGTGTGTTTTTAAATAAGTTTAAGATTTAAGATCAGCTGTTATTTATATTCAAATTTAAAGTTGTTTTTGTGAACAAAAATTTGTGTTAATTATTATTGTTATTATTATTATTATTTTTCCGGCGCATCGACTTCTACGGTCATTAGCGCCCACTATCAAGGTTCTTCCTCTTTCCATATACTACACGAACTGGGATGACACGTGCAGACCCATAGCTTCCAATCACTACACCTTGCTTAACAAGGTAGGGTGGAGCCTGGAACTGCAAGAGTGTCTCCACACATCCCCTCTTATTTCATCGACCTTATCGACGAGGGGGAGTCTGGAATATGATTGTGTCATCCCTTTAATCACCTAACTTTTATAATAAATATCTATCTCTGAATTAATAATTTAAATTGTACCCTGTTATATTCATTTTCGGCAAAACCAAAAATATTACGGGGTTAATTTATTAACTTCTACATTTACTGTTTGCTTGGCTTTATTTTATACTTAATCCGAGGAGGCTGTTTACTCTATTAGTAGTTGGATGTGCAGTACTTTGAACTAATATTCCTGCACATCCTAAAATAAACTAGAACTAAATAAAATTAACCTAATGGGGTTGAAATACTCGTATAAAAATTCTTTCAATCCCAGGATAAAAAACCTAACCTAAACATACATACGACTTTCTCGCCAATAAATACATTCGTGTCAATAAAAACATTCTCACCTTAATATAATACATTCATCCTAAGCATTCACACTAATGGAAAGTACTCGATATTCCTTTCCCCTTTAATAATATTATAATAATATTATTATTATTGCAATTATTATTATAATAAATATCTATAAATATAATGAATATTAAAATAAATATCTCTCCGCAGGGGTGAAACAGGGACCTGGCGAAGGCTATAGCTGGTGGTTGAGGTGAACGTCTCCTGCGGGTTTCGGAATCCAATACGCCTCTTTGCTGTGGCTCTGACCCGGGTGAACTGAGGTTTGGGGAGGAGCACACCTCAAACTAGGGGAAACACCTTGGTTAGCTCAGTTAACCAGGAGAATGTGTAGATGAGTCTTCTTTTGAAAGCCTTCGTAACCTTCTGAGGCTGCTGATGCTAGGTCTGGCACGCTGTTCAAAGAGGGAAAAGGACGGGTGGATGGGAAGGGTCAACTATGGAGCACAAGGAAACGGGAGGCTTGATGCTGGCAGTTGCCTCGGCTATGGTCTGAGAACGCGACCCTGTGCTTGAATCTGGGGCAAATACCCAATAATTTTTATGGATGGTGATTTGATAAGACCTACTGGGAATGGGGGGGGGGATGATAAACAAAATGAAAGTCCTTGTATAAGAAGATGTAAGTTGAAGAGGACGCCTTCATGAACTCTCCATGAACAGACAAGCCAAAATACACACCAACCCTGTAATGTAAAAATATTACTTTGTAAACTAGCGCTGAAGATGACCTAGTCCCTAGGTCAAAAGCTCGGCAGAATAAATGTATCACGACTGAAATAGCAATTATTTTTTCATCCTATTGAAACTATGAATCCGTCACCAAAAAGAATTTACAATTTTAGTTTATGTACCGCCAAGCGAGATGATCACTGTGCGGAGACCGGCACTGATAAAAGCTCCTAAGCACTAAGGACTTAAAATGTTGTTGCGCCTTAAATTAAAAAAAAAATGTATTGACAATTTTTTTTTTCTCTTCCATTCTGAATCACAACGCTTTCTCACAATATATTTCTAAGAAAGTCAACTCAGAATCTATAAACATTTATATAATATGTTTCGATTATCTTTTATCAACGCAATTATTTCTAGTGCTATTCTTATTCAATACTTGCTTTGGATTACTCACTATCCAGTATAATGATCGATAAGACACCTTCCCTTGCATGACAATGACAAAGGCTGCGGAGTAATGGTAAAAAACGAGCCATCTGAATGTCGGCGTACCTTGGCACGTCCGTTTTTGGCTACTACTATAATAGTAATTGTGTGGCAGTACAGACCAGTGAATCTGTATAAAAAAACTTAACTATTATTGTGATATCTTGCTTTTCATATTTTCATTACAATTTTTGAGTTTAAAAAAACAAAAAAAGTTTGCTGATTATTATTGATTGTATTTTATTTTAATAAATCTTAAAATTTAGGCTTAAGCCTCTTGCGATGATTGTGCTGGGCTACTGCGAGCACTTCGGCACGTATGTGAATGAGAAGTGCTCTGAAGGTACTATCCGAGATCGAGTCCGTAAGAGAAAATGGTCCGCGTTAAGCAGTGATACCAACGCAGATTCATTATTCGATAATTCCTCGGTAAGTTTGAACTTCATGCTCGTTTTTATTGGTAGTTGTTAATTTCTCTCTTACTGCACGTATGAGAAAGAATTCAGTAATTTCAAAGTTCAAACATTCACAAAATGTTTCGGAATTCCTCCTTACGTGAAAAAAATTAGAAATAAATTATATAGTGTAAATTGCAGCTTAATTTTTTTAAAGGCATAGAAAGGGAAACTTTATTTTATCATATTTTTTGATGGATGGGGGTTCAAACCAAAACTCCCTGTGCCACTATGTCAGTTAAATCCTCTGTAATTTATTGTAATTAATGTGAAAATTTTGGAGGTGGGGTGGTCTATTGAAGCCTTACACTCTGGATTAAATTTTTTTCTTTTTCTTTCCCCCAAACAGTATACATGTGTGTGTGTGAATTTCTGGGATAGGGTGTTTCGGGACGTTTCTCTCAAGTGCCGTTTTGTCTTTACATATGGTCCTGTCACTTAAACTATTAAGGAGAACTAAAATTCCGAGTTGAACATCGACATCACAACTGGAAGTACCAGTTTACTGAATGGATTTTCCACTTTTTTAACAGTTTCTTGAAATCGATTCCATTTATATCTCAAAACTTTAATCTAGTTTACGTGCGCATAGATCTATAACTTAAAGTAAAAATTACTTTAAGTAAAGTAAGTAAAATTTAGAAAAAATTATGTTACGCTTTCCTTTAAAGTGCCATTTCAGTGTAATGATTATTTTACAAAATGTATAATATTAGTTGAAAGAAGTAATGTTTAATTCGAATTTTGAAGAATATGTATGAGTAAAAAACCCTTGAGAATGGACTAAGGAAAATTGTGTATGCTCACATATAACAGGGCGACCAGTTGATGGTCATTTGTTAGCTTATTGAGTAAAATCGTGCAAAAGTCATTTTGGGGTGATAATGACTTGTTTGTTTGTAAACAATTAAATCTTTAATTTTATTTTGCAATTTGGAGTGAGATGCCCAGCCAAATATCAGAAAAGGTACAATCTGGCTGTGTATGTTTTTAGAGTTTCACAAGGGTGATAACACAATTACTACCAAAAATAGTTGCGATGTTTATCCAAGTGCATTAGTCGTTCATAAGTGCCAAACGTGGTTTCCTAAGTTCAGATGCAGTAATTTTGATCTTTCCGATTCGTATCGATCAGGAAATCCAACAACTGTAGACAATGACGTGTTAAGGGCGGAGTAAATCAATTTTTAATTTAAAAATGTCCAGCGATTGTCATCAATAAAGGCGTTATTCTACAACACGATAATGAAAGACCGCACTGCGCAAGACGAAACCTGCAAAAATTTAATGAATTAGGGTGGGTGTTAGATCGGATTTTCATATATTCTGAATTTTTTTGAAAATTAGGGTGATATCCAAAATGCCATCTCCAATTATTTGGCTCAAAAACCAATTTTTTTTTATCCATCCAGTATAGAAAATTAGCTTACTAGATGGCAAAAGGTTGTTGAAAACAACTTGACTACTGTTGTTTCTGCAACTTACCTTATATTTAATAGATAAGTTATCTTATCTTCAATATTTTTTTGGTAATTTGGCCAATGAGGCCCTTTTACCAATTCGCGGTAAGCCATCTGACTCGACTTATGGATGCTGACGTTGACTGAAAAGATAGTTCTTCCGCCACAACTATGTGACCTGCTACAATCAACATAGTTTGTATTCATTTTGTCATTAAAATATGTTTCCAGGGGACACTACGAGGAAGCGATCTACTTTACCTCACATATATAGGGTGAACCAGTAAGTATTGTCCATAGGCCTACTATGTGTAGTACATCTAAAGTGGAGTTCAATGACGTATTGGCCAACTTCATATTTTCCTCTGTTCTTGAGTGACGTCACTTTAACTCTTTTTTTAAAAATCATTACTTTTTTCCAATAAAAATGTTATTATTCAGAAAGTTTTAGTCCGAATTCGATTCTGATGACATGGTTAGAAAGACAGATAAATTTTCTAAAAATTGATACCATTTCGAAGCATAAGTTATTCTCCAAACAGCCTCAATCTTCCTCCGAAGTCTGGAAAAATAAAAGTAATCGAAATTTTCAAGAAAACTCATTAGGCCCTTACGTGATCATTATCGTACCTAGGTGCTGGCACTTTTTATAAAAGTTTCTGGCCTAATGGGCTTTCAGACGGTATATCATTTTCCAGGATTCCTTTTATCTTCGTATGAGAAATTACGTTTGTTTTGCAAGAAAACGTGTTTACGAGCACTCAAGAGTGTTAGTTATCAAGTTGTTTAATCCATTGAAAACTCTTTTAGATGGACCAGTAGTCAATTTTAAAGTAGGCTGCCTTAAAATAAGGAAGTCAAAGGTTACAAATTGCACTTAAAAAAAAAAAAAAAAATTCTTAATATTTGAGAAAATGATCACGTAAGGGCCTAATGAGTTTTCTTAAAAATTTCGATTACTTTTATTTTTCCAGACTCCGGAGGAAGATTGAGGCTGTTTAGAGAACAAGTTATACTTCGAAATGGTATCAATTTTTAGAAAATTTATCTGTCTTTCTAACCATGTCATCAGAATCGAATTCGGACTAAAACTTTCTGAAAAATAACATTTTTATTGGAAAAAAGTAATGATTTTTAAAAAAGAGAAAGTGACGTCACTCAAGAACAGAGGAAAATATGAAGTTGGCCAATACGTCATTGGACTCCACTTTAGATGTACTACACATAGCAGGCCTGTGGACAATTCTTACTGATTGTATATATACAGGGTGTCCGGGCTAAGTTGTCCACCCCCTTTTTCTCGGTAATTATTGATGATGGAAAAAAAGTTCAAATCGTAACTTCCTTTATTTTTTGAGTAGTATCTAATGATACTATAAAAAACGAAATTCTGCTGCTGATATGTAGGTTAGAGATACTAACTCTTTTTTTCAAATGGGAACCCCTATTTTTTATTTTGAATTCTAAAAGTACTTTTTTTTTGTGAGAAAAACTGTTTTTGAAAAATTAAAATTTCTTTTGTAGTTTACAAGTTATGCATTTAAAAAAAAAAACAATTTTTTTTGTTACCGCTGTCTGCTGGCATTTTATTAAAAAACAATAAATAATGATTATGGATAAAGCAAAAGACGTCCAAAGAGCAAAAACAAAAATGCAA
>KQ034186.1:8738-34470 GCA_000181055.3 Rhodnius prolixus | reverse complement strand
AGTGTTCTACATAGTCCAGGTTGGTGTTAGAGTGTAAGTCTATAATTCGTGTGTAGCGGGGGAAGTTGTAACAAGCCTGGGGAATTTATTTTGGATGATCTGCAGCGAGGCGATATTGGATCGACATGTAAGACTCCAGGAGGGACAAACATAAAGTAACATAGGCCTAACCACTACATATTTTTTAAAAAAAGTTATCCTTACAGGCCTGCAACTCAAAGAAATAGTACCTTCCATCTTTAGCCGAACAATTTAAAGATTTTCCCCGCCTTCAAGGAAATACCACTTTCTTACTCAGAATGTCTAAATAGAATGTTTAATTGTTAACAGTTGAGTGAATACCCTTTACACTGTGTACATGCTATACTTACCCCCTTCCTAAATTAATAGCACATCAGTTACCATGCTTTCTTGAAAATGTTTCATAATAGTATTTAAACTAGATAAGGGAATACAAACCTGGCTTATTTCATGAGGTGGGCAGTCAGCAAGAATACCATAACTAGAATATAGCTTGTCCACTTTATCAGATTCAGACAAATTATCCATGTTTCTGTTTGTATTGAGTTCGTTTCAAATTCACTAATAGAAATGACACTTAAGCGTTACTAATAGACAAAAATGTTAGAGAATTCGCAAATAAAGTTCATCATTAACCTTATAAGGGACGTATTTTTAGGTTCCAATGCGAGAATCGATATTTATCTTTCAATACCTAGTATCAAAAAGTCGATACTTTTCCGTCCATTACTTTTTGTGACTGATTCATTATTTCAGTAGGATGAAAAAATAAATGCCAATTTCAGTCATGATATTTATTTATTATGTCCAGCTTCCAACCTAGGGACTAGGTCATCATGAACTCATAAGCTGACAAGACAGAGGATACAGCAACTTAACAATATCAATGTAAAAATATCATATTAAAACGGTCCGGTAGGACAGTTGTGTAAGGGTTGATCGTCAAAAACTGCACGTAACGTTGAAAAACACCCAACTTTGACAATTTTTATCTTTTAAAAGATAAAACTCCCAAATTTTCTTTAAAATATAGGTCAAATCCTCCTTTATAACTGTAATTTTTTGCAACAACATAGATTAAATAGATTTCGAGAAATACTTAGCTGAAAATGGGCAAAAACGGCATTTTCAGAAAATTTTCTTGTTCTTGTTCTTCTTGTTACCTTTTTTGTAAACAACGTAGCGCCTAAACGCGTGAACCGATTTTCATGAATGAGGTGTCAATCGATTCGGAATTTTATGTAGATTTGCCTTTTGGGGGTCTCGACGCTGTACATCGAATAGGAGAGGAGTTAGCCCAATGTATGTGAGGCCCCCTCCAAAATTATTACAAATAACTCAGTAAAACTTAACCCGATTGTGTTGGAATTTGGAAGGGTGAAAGGGTTAGGGCTCCCCTATGTACCATTAAAGTGACGTTCTGCTCTTACACCTACTAAGGGGAAGTTTTCTAATCATTTAAAATTATTGTTTCGTGCCCTTTTTTTTCAATGAAGTATTATTTGGTTCAAGAAGTGATGTAGATTTGCATTTTTATAGGTCTCGACGCTTTATATCTTTAGTAGAGGAGTTTGCCCCACGCAGGTCAGGCCCTCTCTCAAACTATTATTACTAATTAATTTTTGTACCTTTTGGCGTTTAATCAACCCTTATAATTAATTTTTAAAACTGCAAGTTTTTGTTAAGGATATGTTGGGTACTTGCTCAAATTTTAACAGTAATCAACTCTAACTTCGTCTTTTTTTACTTTAACGTTCATGTGTAAATGATTACTCACAGCAAAGGGATAATAAAGATCAATCTGAAGAATACGAGGTGTGGCTATTAAATAACGAGACTGATGCTGCTACAGAAAAACTATGCATGCGCCAAATATTAACGACCGACAGCTGTGCAGCGTAAAGCCTTCTCTTTCGATTGCAGCGTCTCACGTGTTTTTAGAGAAATCTGTCTGACCGGAACCGTCGTTTGTGTAAGAGTTGTTAGTTTCGTTTTGCCGAAAACATGAGACTACTGAAACTTATCTTTTATTAAAAGAAGTTTATGGCGATGAATATTGATCACATGCGCGAGTTTTTGAGTGTTTCAAGCGTTTTCCAAGATGGCCGAGATGACTTCGGAGATGATGACCGCTCATCATCAAACCTATCTTTGGGCAGAATTGAAAAGATACAGTAACGAATCTGGTACGTTCAAGCGTAAACGGTAGGGAATTGAATGCGTGATTTGGGTACTGCTGCTACAGACAGCTACAACGAGCGACAGCTGTGCAGCGTAAAGCCTTCTCTTTCGATTGCAGCGTCTCACGTGTTTGTAGAGAAATCTGTCTGACCGGAACCGTCGTTTGTGTAAGAGGTGTTAGTTTCGTTTTGCCGAAAACATGATACTACACATGTAGTAGAGCAACGAATTGTCGTGAAATTTCACATCAAAACTTGATAAAACCGGTACTGAAACTTATCTTTTATTAAAAGAAGTTTATGGTGATGAATGTTAAACACGTGCGCGAGTCTTTGAGCTGTTCAAGCGTTACCAAGATGGCCGAGAAGACGTCGGAGATGATGACCGCCCGGGTCGCCATTCCACGTCCAAAACGGATGAAAATGTCGATTATAATTAATCAACATTACTACCGTGAGGCGCTCGCTCAACTCCGTGAAAGAGTAAGGAAAAAACGACCCGATTTGTGGAAGAACAAATCACGGGTTCAGGCCAACCGCCTGACCTGGCCCCATGTGACTTTTATCTGTTCCCCAAAGTCAAATCTACATTAAAAGGAACACGATTTCGGTCCGTTGAAGCTGTGAAAGAAAAAGCGGCACGCATCATGCAGGTGCTCACAGAAAAAGACTTCCAGGACTGTTTCGAACATTGGTAAATTCGCATGGAGCGTTTTAGGGATAAAGGAGGGGTGTATATTGATGGTGATAAATGTATAAATTTAAAATAAAATGTTATACAGCAATAGTCTCGTTATTTAATAGCCACACCTCGTAGTTTGGAATACGATTAAAATAATATGCCTATTTATTTTGAAGATGTACTGTACATTTTATCATAATTTTAACAAAAAGTTATTATGAATAAACTGGCCAGCATAAGGGTCTGTGACTTCTAATAAATTCTAAAAAATATAAATGAAAAGTTAATGCAGTAAAATTAGTTAAATGATAGTATTAATAAAATGAAAGGTACATGCTAATTTGCGTACCTTTTGTCGTTTAATCTACCCTTATATTCAACTGTCACTTTTTGTTAAGGAGTAGGCAATAAGCTCTGAAGATGACCTAGTCACAAATAAATATAATGACAGATATTGGCATTTATTTTTTCATCCTATAGTTTTCGCGATGCGATACCGGTTATTGAAACTTTTGAGTAAGAATTGGAATCTACCTCCCTTCGTTTTATAGCTTTCAGTGTTCTGGCGTAGAAGGGTGTCTGGCGAAGAGTGGTCTCTTAAAGAGATGGCGTCGTTATTCCCGGTAATGGTAATTACTGATGTCCGAAGGGATTTTACCGAAAAGTTGAGAGGATTTTTTTATAAATTAAAAACTGTTTATTTGGCCATGAGAATGTTGCTTGAAAATGTTGTCTTTTTTTTAGTGACGTTATTTCACTCTAATTAGTGGTTTACTTTGAGCTCTCAGGTTTCTTGAAAGTAACCACGGTATTTTTAGCTGTCGGTATATTACTTTTTGGTTCCATAACAAGTAAGATTTTTCTAAGATAGGGAAAGAAATTAAAGAGAGGTTGGCGGCCGGAAGTAGGTGCATGTTTGCTTTAAACAAGATCCTTAAATCCAGAAATGTCTCTCGAAAACATAAAATAAACGTCTACAAGACAGTTATCCGACCGATAGTTCTTTATGCTTCGGAAACTTGGATACTGAATGAGAGTGAGAGCAATCAACTTCTTGTGTGGGAAAGGCGTGTGTTACGTAAGATTTACGGGCCAAATCTTATAAATGGCTCGTGGAAGATAAAAAGTAACACGGAGCTGAAAGAATTGTTTGCATTGCCGGATTTGGTTGCCGAGGTAAGGAGCAAAAGATTGGCATGGCTGGGACATTTGGAAAGAATGGACGAGGATCGAGCACTGAAAAAGCTTTTCCGGAATTGGCCAGAAGGAAAGAGGAAAGTGGGAAGACCTAGAAAGAGATGGTTGGAGGATGTGGAGGAAGACCTCAGAAGGCTTGGTGTGAGGAATTGGAGAAGAAAGGCCACAGATAGAGAGAGCTGGAGGCAAATTACTAAGAAGGTCAAGGCCCTTCAAGGGCTGTAGTGCCAAAAAAAAAAAAAAAAAAACACGGTCTTATTTTTCAAGTATTAATGTTTGTGATTTACCTACGTGAAAGGGTAGGAATAATTAAAAATTAATGTAGCCTGACTTGGTATTTGAATAAATTGTTGGTCAATCATATCTTTTTAACTCTTGGGCTTCACTTGTCCTGTTATAACTTTTTTTTTATTTATTTCCCGATTGTTCTTCATTGCTTTTCATAATATGTATCTCTAATGTATTTTTAGCTTTACCTATTGACGCTTCATCAAAAACTATTCTCTTCCTACGAGCTCACTGCCCGGTTATATTCTATTTCTAGTGGGAAAACCCTGTCCGGAGGCCGGCAATGCACTGAAAACAGCTCCGGGCGCCAGTAACCTCAGATTTTGACGCAGGTAAATGTCAAGAAAAAAAGCCTGGAGGTGTGACCCAATATCGAAGTGATTTTGATTCGCTGTTACCATGTAACCTGCCACATTTAAATATAAATTTTAAATATTTAGTATTTATACTTTTATTATTTATAAACCCTAGATATTTCCCACATCTGCTTATCGCTGTAAAATGGGGGGCGAGCGAACTTGAGATGAGACACGTATTTCTTAACACAGCAAACCAAAAATAACTTACCTTATTCACCACAGCAATCCCTAGAACCTCTACACCCTATTTATTTCCCATAGCCTACTTTTCGTTGTAAGTTGGGGGCTTCGCTCCTATTTTACTCTTTAAAAAACTAGCCACACTAATTCTATCGCATACCGCTATTGGTAACGTGAAACTTTGAGACACATATTTCATAATAAAGTAAACAAAAAAGTAACTTACTCATCATATAAAAATTACAAAAGCAGGAAGCTGCACACATCAAATTAACACGATTGTAATAACTAAGTACGCACATGATGATAATGATATATACTTCACATTGGCGGGAAGTAGATTCAAAAGTAAACAGTAACTGTACTGTACTGCGCATGCACTGAAAATAAATAAGCCACACCTCCGGGCACCTTTTCTTGACAGCCATTGACGCATCTTTTTTTTTTTTTTTTAAAAAAAAAAAGCATCTCAACCAACACAAGAACAGATCCTTACATCAATTTAATCGTTGGTAGAAATTATTAACTTGTCAAATTATGATAAAATTTCTCCATACACTTTCCTTTCTATCATAAAAATAAATACCTTAAACTTAGCTTAATCATAATTATTTATTCTCAATACTCTCTAAGTCACTCATTGCTCACACTCATTTGATTAGATCGTTAGGTAAATGTTCTGTTCAATTTTAAATCAGGGAAGTAATCTTTAAAAAGTTTACTGAGTAACCAATAGTTAAGTCTTTAATGTTATTTAACTCTGAAATTTTGAAAATTTCCTTATGCCGAATAGATTGTAAGCGTTCATTTACTAACTCTACACACATCCTGTTCGTCTAGAGTCAGAAACATTAAGTTCAAAAGTTTTAGTTTGTTAAAAAAAAAAATCTCTGTTACAAATTGTTAAATTGCACTAAAAACAGTCATTACTGCTCATTGTTCCTCGAACGTTGGTCGAGGTAGGAATACATGCACATTTAAAATTCATGCCAATGGTTAGGAAATATTTATTTCAATCTCTAGGCATTATGTATGGAGAATTATTATGTGTTGAAACTATAAAATGAACAACTAATCAATTGTAAGTAGCTAATTAGTGCACCATTAAAATAAATAAATAAAAAAGCATTTAAGGCAAACAAAAAATTTAGGGAACGACAAAACAAGTGTTTCCATTGTAAATTTCATTTCAAAAATTTGACAAGATCGCACTACTACTATTTAGTAGGAGGAAGTGAAATTAAAACAACACAATTCATAAATCTTGCAAAGCAAAATTCTTTTTAACTCATTGCTAATTTATTTTCTTCGGAATAATTATTTATTTAAAGATTCCAATGTATCCAGCGATATAGCTTCCACTATAAACTTACAATTAAAAAAAATCTAACTAGTGAAGCAACAATCTTAATTACATTTTACAAAAACATCTTCAACATTGATCTACACAATTTATACAAGATAATATGTACAACACAAAGTCAATTTTAACAACACAATTTTAAAGCTTGTGTGAAACTGTTCCCTCAGATTTAATAATATTGATGTTAGACTAGATCTGTATTTTTTAAGTTTGTCGAGTGAAAGCAATTCGATTATGGGTGTTTAAATCAACATCCTCTGAAAAAGAACTTTACCATTCTAAGGAGATTATGGGCCATGAAGTCAAATGGCCATAACAGGCTTGTTTGTTTCACGGGACTCTGTAAACTCAGCGAGGCATCCTAAGAGACTGAGCCCAGCTGCTACTGCAGATTTGGTTGTTGGAGTTGACTGCTTTCCAAACACTGTAAAGTAACGAATGCAGGGAAAATAAAACAGCCTGAGTACCTATCAAGTGTCAGCAGGAGCACCTTCCCTACAATCTTTCTAGATTCTAGAGGTTTCTAGACCGAATCATCCAGTGAATGGAAGAGTAGAAGTGTGTACGAGCCAAGGCTTTCAGCAACAGAGAAGCTTATGTATTAATAATACGAAAGAATTGCAGAAATCCGTAAGAATTTTCGTTAACGAACTTGGATTGGCCCATTGGTAACTGAAATCTGAAAAATTGGAATTAAGTGTTTTGTTGAAAACATGGGGAATGATGAGAAACTGATACTTGATACAACACAATATAACAGTTTTTTTGGGGAAAATAGGGTTCAATAATATTAAAACGCTTAACTGAGCTCCCAAAACACATCGGTTAAGTTTTCCTATTGGGCCAAAATTATTATTATAAAATTTATTACTAAACATGTACAAATAATTACAAAAAATGGTACCAATGTACTCAACCTTCACTACAGCTAGGATGGGACAAAAGGCCCCAAGCAGTAAAAGACTTACTTACAGGGATATGAGAAAAAGAACTAACATTTAACTGAAAATATTCAGATATTTGATCCTGGTCGTTTGACAATTACTTTCTTTGATAGAGACTTTTTAAAGGGTGAACAGAGTTTACAATGTCAGTAAGTCTTATGTGTTTACCTGAACATATTTAATATCAAAATAACAAGATTTAGTAATATACAGTATTTCACCTAAATAAAAAAACAAACTACTGAAATCATAACATAAGAAAGTTCTTCCGACACCTCAGGGGGGTGTCAATTTGGTATCTCTAATAAACACAAATTTAGCCCATAATACCTTAGTAATATTTAATTTATTATCTTTTAATAAAATCTGAGAACATGAAGGCATCTTTGTCACAGAGTATTTGTTGTTTGTACAAGCACGGAACGCGGAATTCTGTCCAGCTAAACGCCACCACCTGAAAAAATGAAAACATTAAACGCTATAATTTAGGTTTCCCTTAGTACTATTATTAGTATTATTTTGCGCACAACTGCAACGGTCATTAGCGATTGGTAATTATTAAATAAAAATCCTTATACAACGGTCTTGCCGGACAGCTTTAACAAGGAAAGTATTAAACTCAAAGTACGTATTCAGAAAGCGGATGTCTCAGATGTCCCAGTACAGTAGTTCGCAGCCTTAAGATTTTTTTAGGAGCTTATAAGGTGATGGATAGTGATAACGAAATAACAATGTCCGCAGGCCAGTGGTGCACGCTAAAAAAATTCTAATCACCCGTAAGTGAATGTTAACGCGTATAAAATAAAAACACTGAAGTAACTAATAAACTTTTAATCACAAATGTGAGAACATAAAAAAATTCTCAAAAATAACGTAATGAAATCGGTAAGTCGCCATTGAGATGTTTACAGAAATTTCTATGCTAATAAGTTTAACTACTCGTACTTGCCCAAGCAATTTAAATATAAAAATACTTGTAGCTATCCGGTTTAGAATGTTAGCATCAGAATGGCTTTTTCGTATGCTTCGCATTAATACTGTAATTCTCAATATTATATTCTAGTAGAAAGTACATACGAGAGTATAAATTTGTATACTCTCGTTCACTGACACATCGTAAAAATGTTCCAATTAACAAAAGTTACACATATGATTAATACTTAAACTCGAGTGGAAAAGTAATTAATGTCACAAATGACCGTATTTATAGTACCTTATATTCAGTATTGACAAAAATTTTACATCTCCTGCTTTACAGCACCTAGCTCTTCAAGAAGAACTTCAAATCCCTCAGGAACACGACCTTCATCAAGCTCTTTGTTCCATGAACGATACTATGTGAAAGAAATAATAAAATCAATAGAATTGAATTGACGTGTTTAATTATTAAATAAAAATGAAGAACTGAAGATGATTTCATGCTGAATCTTCTAAAATTGTTTATTATACTACGGTTAATCTGAGCAAAAAATGGTAGGGGAAAAATTAGTTGCCCGTCACCTCTAGTTTCAGAATATGTGACTTGATTTTAGATTCCTGCCCGCATACGCGGCTGACGCGCGTCCAAAAATGAGGGTTCGCAGTTGACCCCCATTTTCATATACACAGTTTGAAAGAGTATAAAAAGTTATGAAAGTAACCGGAAACAGCAATTCGATATCTGCAAAATTAGAGGTGCTAGGCCATTTCAAAATGGTATTTATTAAACATATTTCAATTTTTTAACTTGTTATCAAAGAGAAAAAAGAGCACGCGATAGGTCATATTTATGTATTTTTTCATCCCCTTTCTACTAAAAATATTGCCAAGGCCGTAAAACTAGTATTTTTCTTAATATCGGGAAATAAGTCGTCTTCCGAGTGATTTTTCTTAGCTTGCGAGCCAGGAGGTTATCAACTGCTCTCTGTATCTGAGGAGGCACCTTTGAAGGCACAGTACATGCTGCACAAGTTGCGTAAAGTGCATTATTTGATAAATTAAGAAATAAGTTTAATGCTTTACATGAAAGATGTTGATCACTTAAATATGTTCTTATTCCAATTTTTTTGGTAATTATACGCAGCTCTCCCAAAATTACTAAATAATTATTAAACCTTCTTGTTTGTAACAGATGTAAAATTAATTTTTAGCCATTTTGTGTATGCTTGAGAACATGTATAGATCTTAACATTTGATTTTTCTTAGAAAAACCACTTGGAAAACGACTTTTTTTCCTGATACTAAGAAAAATACTAGCTTTAGTGCCTTGGCAATATTTTTAGTAGAATGGGGATGAAAAAATACATAAATATGACCTATCGCGTGCTCTTTTTTTTCTTTGATAACAAGTTAAAAAATTGAAATATGTTTAATAAATACCAGATTTTGAAATGGCCTAGCACCTTTAATTTTGCAGATATCGAATTGCGGTTTCTGGTTTATTTCATAACTTTTTATACTCTTTAAAACTGTGTATATGAAAATGGGGGTCAACTGCGAACCCTCACGTTTGGTCGCGCGTCAGCCGCGTATGCGGGCAGGAATCTAAAATCAAGTCACATATTCTGAAACTAGAGGTGACGGGCAACTAATTTTTCCCCTACCATTTTGTGCTTGGATTAATCGTTTAAGCATGAAATGCATTTGAGCTGTCTTAATATGAACACCCTGTATAAATCCTTCCCGAGTGGGATGTCGCATGAAGCAATGGCTCTGCTAATCAAGGTAGACAGCCCACTCATCTTAGCAATCCCACTGGTTAACTGACCTTACTAGGGTCTTGGTCTTCACCAGATCGAAAGCTTGCCAAATTTATCTGGCCTTATGTTTTTTTTATAAGTACGATATGCAAAGAAAATTATCTCTACAGGATATAAATCTAAGGGTGTCCATAATGGGTTGATCCAGTCCTGTCGCTTTGTGATATCAGACCATTAGCACTTACATACACACATTGAGACTTGACACATTGGCCAGAAAAGATAGTAGGTGCGATACACCTACTAGTGGGATAACTCTAGACCCAGTAAATAAGATGTTTCCCCTCCCTAATGCCACAAGTGGTCTGAAAAAAACTCTAGCATAATGCCAAGGTGTCTCATGCTTATCTAAACTAGACTTCGGACTAAAACATAATGAGAAATCAATTAAAATTAAAAAAACAAGCGTTTTGGAAAACTGAAATATATAAAGTTCTAAGTTAATTTTTTCTTTACTATCTCCTGGAAGACTTCATGTTGGTAAAAGCAGTCAACCAGAATACCTATAATACTGTACAGATTTATTTCTTTAGTTACTGCCAAATTTATAAATAAATTTTAGAACTCCAACGCTTTTCCTTAAATTTAATAAGATCACTATACACCTGATCTAACACTGTTTAAAACTCTTAGTCCTCTGAGTAATGCGAAGTATACTGAGTGCTGAGACGGTAATCATTTACCGTCCATCTCGCGAGTGAGACAGAAGAGTAATGTGGAGACTGATTAAAAGCGATCCGTCAATTGTAGCTTTCGGAGAATCAGAGGTAATACGTTTTTAATATTAGTGCAAAAAAAAAAATACCTTATCTAATTCCTTTCGCAAAGCCAATACTGCTTTTTCCCGATCATTCACTAACTCTTCAAGGTATTGATATCTTAATTTTTTACGAGCTCGACATTCTCTAGCGCTCTGCCTGCTACGTTCTGCACCAACATTACATATATAATTTTCCAAATGTTAAAAGAATTCCTCATTCAGCTATAAAGAGAAAGTAAATATGTTACCTAGCTTAGCTTTAATATCCATTTGCTCCAAACATTGTTACTATATCACAAGATAAGGAAGTGAGATTAAAATTTAACTTAATGCAAGTTACATCCAACAGTTCTCACTGTGATTTTTTCCTTTTCTCTATTTTGCAGTTTCTATACTGGTTTCTACGACCATTCCGTGCTTGAACTCACATGAGAAACTGCGTAGTACTTGCTTTGGCGCACTAAGCACAATTTACAAGTTCACACTAGCGTCGTAGCGTCAGCTCATTCTTTTGTTGGCTATAACCGGGTTATAAGTAAGGTTAGTCAGTGTCAGTACTGGCGTCCTCACTGATGCGTGTGTTGTGCGGACGAATTTCTAATGACAACTTTAAATTTTCTCCGTGATTTAAGGAATAAACTAACCAACTTTGGCTCCCAAGGTTATCTAGAGTTTTATTTGATTTTACTATGCACAAATTTTCTTCTTTTTAAGTTTGAATATCTTACATGACCCTAATAACAAATTTTATGGTTACACGTAGAATAGTGTGGGCACACATCATAATCCAAATGTCTAAATTTAATCAAATAATATTACGGTGAAAAAGTGTATCTGTCAGAATTATCGTTGCGTTGCATAGCTTTATGAATGTCACTACCAAAGTCTTCCCTTTATTGCTGTTGAGCAGATTGTAAATTTGGACCAAAAAGAGATAGGTGATTACAAGTATGGATTTAGGAAGTGTCGGTGAATTATATTTTCTGTTAAATGGTAAAATCATTTAGTGCTCTCTGTACTTAATTTGCTTAACAGTTTAATCTTTTACACCAGTGGTAGTATTGTGAAGTGCTCTCTCCCAGAAGCTTTTTTTTTATTATGAAGTCAGTATCGGGTGTTTGCGTATAGAGCCTTAATAGTAAGGACTGGTGCAATTCTTGCTACATTTTCAAAAAGTTTAAACTCGGTTTGAAGGGCTATTTAAACAATTAGCAATTGAAAAACCTCGTGTACGTGTACAAGTATGTAATATCTTTTAGGTAACAGTCCTTAATGTTCAGACGATTGACTGATTCAAACAGCGTAGGTTACGATTAATATTTTACTAAAAAAAAAAAAGAAAAAGAGATATACTCATAAAATCATATCTCACAGCAATTCACTAACATTTAATTAACATAGTTCTTACTTTCAAAGTTTTTTAACTTCAGTTTTTTACTTAACCAAAAGGCTCATGATCAATAAGACACCTCTGTCAAAGAAAGCCTAATCCTTCTAAATCAAGTCAGTTTTCCTTGGCGCTACAGCCCAGATTGGACTCCATTAACAATTCACCCCACAATTGGCGGTCTACCGCCTTCATGCTCCTCTGGGTGCACTTCCGACCTTCAAATCCTTCTCTACATTAGCAAGCCACCTAAGGCTAAGGCATGGTCTTCCAAGGACCCTTCCTCTCTTCAAGATTTATCAGTATGCCCGTCTCAGAATCGATCTCTTTACATACAGGTGTCCAGCCATTACACTAAATCCTACTCTTTAAAAAGCAATGTCGTTCCGAGTTTTCCACTTGGCACGCCCATTTTCCATTTTATATCAACGATAGTCCTTAGCACTCGCCTTTCCCTACAGTTTATTTAATTTACCTTCTTACGCAAAGGACATCAATTAAATATTGCCTTTAGCGAGAACGAGAGAGCAACTAAGAACATAGGGTTAAGAATCAATATTGCTAAGGTTAAGTAAATGCCTGTTTAATCACGTGGACTTAATTATTAATGATGAGAACACCTTTTAAACATTAGAAAATTTAGTATTACTTAGGTCGTGTGTTAAATACATGCATGCTACCCTACAGGAAATTTATAGACTTAATTTGGCAAGAATTTGTTTTTGTTTATAGTCAGCCGTAACGTACGATTCTGTAATGTTGGCCACGAGTCTGTCCCATATGTCTTGACCTGTAGGTTAACAGAAATGTCTTGTTATAATCGCCATTAATTATATAATTAGCTTCAAAGTAGTTCTATTATATATGTAGTAGTACTCTATAAAATAGTCCCAAAGCGCCTCCTTTCCCTAAAATCAATGTTTTCTTAAAAGAAGTTTTAATGTGATAGGCTTAGTTTCGTATAATCAGTGTACCAACTTAAAAAAAACAGGTGGGGTAACATTAAAAAAAAATCACTAAAGTCGCATTCCTAGATAATTTATTCTTCAAGTTAGATATTTGATATTAGTTGATTCTTTGAAATGCAATACTGGAGTAAGAACTATATATGTTAAATAAGTTTTTACCTTAGTTTAGGTTATTGATGTGATGCAAGGAATATCAAGTACTCCATCACAAATCGCGATTAGTATAAGTAAATTTAGAGTGAGTGAATGAGAAAATGCATTTTAGCTAGATTTAATGTGTGTGATTGTATTTATTTGGGTGAATGTATTTATATGCATGAATGTTTTTTATTAGAATGATTGTTTTCGTTTAGAATGAACTAATTCATTCAGCAACATTGTCAGGTGCGAAGTACCTTAGATGTTGAGCACTTTTAAAAAGAACACACACAAAAAATTAATTGCTTTTTATTTTTATGGTTCTTAATTTTGTAGGAAGCAACAACTGGAAACTCTTAGGACAAGAGAAAGATGGTAGCATCCTGGTTGGTTTTGAGGATAAAATTTCAGACATTGACCCCGGAGGACGTACGAACATTGCGGTTTACAATTTTAGATTTAATTCGTTCAGGGTTAGCATCAATTATTTAATGAATCTGCATTTCTTTTTATTATTTTCGCTGTATATATACATTTATATTTATTTTAGATTTTGCATACAACAAACACCAAACAAAATATCATCCAAGTTTCAATAAACAGTACTCATACATTACTTGGTAAGTGAACGGCAATTATATCCTTCTACTAGGGTGTTTGAATAAAAGATATCATGAAATTCATTTTGTTGTTAATGATCAAAGCATAGACCATTATGTTTAACTATTTTAATCCAATTTTTTTCTAGCTCTTGGGTCCTCTGTTGATGCCGTTTCTTCGGTTTAAAAAAAATGCTTGCACTCCAGATTTAACGCAAATGTAGTAATTATATTTTTCCCCCCACGACCAAAACTGCTAGTTGGTTATTGATGGCTTTAAAAGAAGTATTATCCCAATAAGTTCTTCATTTGTTTATAGTCTGGCCGAATGTGTGTTAGAACTAAAGTTCATACTAAAAGTTAAAAATAAAGCTTGGTGCAACAAAACTGGTTTCGATTGTTCAAATCTAGATGACCTTTACTATTTTTAAGTACACTATCCACTTTTTTCCTGGCGCATTGACAACTTGGCTATTAGTGGTGTTCTGTCCAGTCGTAGGCAGTAAAGTAATTCATGGATAGTCCTTCAAGGATAAATTTGGTGCTTAAATAGTTTTAAAAAAAAAACAGAAATTTTCTTAAATTGCCCCTTTGAATCAATTGGAAGCATGCGATGCTATAATTCGCTACCTATAATAAGAGCTCACATTGAACTGACTATTTATGGGGGACAATTAATTTCATGGATGTATTTAAAGAAACGTTCAGGTCATTTTTTATTTATCCACTATTTGTTTCTAAACAAAAAGTTCTTTTGGTTTCAGTTTAGTGATTGTTTTCAGTATATGTGGTTAAAAGTTCATGTTCTGAAAGTGAAGATTTGATAAGGCACGATGCATACAAATATAGTCTGCACCTCACATCTGTAGATTCGTCAAAAACTATATGTAAACCTATCAAATTTGAAAGCAACAACCAAATTATGGCTCAATTTTTGTACAAAATAAAGCCATCTGATGATCTGGATAGATATCTAGTGTTCATCCATCAGGAATGTAGGTATTTTCTTTTCTCTTCGTTAATTTTCATAAATATTTTAAAGGAAAATACTCGGAAATTTATTTATTCGTTTGTAACCGTTAATTCTGATACTATGTTTTCGGCCAAAACCACTAACCGAGATTTGAAGAGTTGAAGACTCTGTTTCAATTAACAGATTTGAAGTTATTTATTTTTTGTTGATTACGATAAGACAGTTCCCATCGTTCCTACAGCCAGCGCTGTATTACTTGGCTAGCTTTAGTAGCAATAGCAACTGAAGTCAGATATACATATATAACGTGGGTTGAACATTACTGGACAGCATTTCGCAATTTTCTTGAAAATAGCTCCTAGCAATATTCTTTAGCTTATACTAAGTACATTTATAAAGCCTTTCTACTTCTATCTTACTTTTTTCCCAGGAAATTTAATTTTTGGTTGGGGGTTTTTGAACTCTAACCTTAAGCATCCCCCTAAAAGGTACCGCGAAACTTAAATTTATGTGAAATATATGTTATATGCAACATTTTTGTACATTACAAGGATTTGCATTCTTAGTTTAATGAAAAAGTTATCAGGAAATTTTACTTTTCTCGGTTTGTTTGAATTTCTTCAAACACACTTCTACGGTTTTATTTTTATGAATAAACCTTCACTTTTATTTGAAACTTTTTCCTGATATTAAAGGGCTTGGGGAATTCTGGCGTATAATATAAAACCAAAGTTTAAAATTTAAAAGAAAGATAGAACTGTTGTGGTTATTTCTTACAGCATCTTAAAATACAATACAATGAATTCAAAATCCAGCGCCAACAGTCTTAAAACCTATTATTCTCCTATTATATAATTTTTTTTTAATCTGAAAACTGTTCAATAATATAAATAAGTTAGTTACTATTGAAATAAATTACTGTAAAAGAAAGACTTGTATGTGTTTTACAACAAATTTTTATTTGTACATGTCTGCTTTTAAAAATTTTAGGTATAGAATTGTATCAGCTTGAGATTACCACAGAAAATCCTAATCTCCAGGTATCTTTACTTTCATGTTTAATTTAATTTAATTTAATTACTGATTCTGCAAAACTTAGGTCATTTTCAGGAACTGTCTAGCGTTAAGCAAGATGATATTATCAAGGCATTTTCTTGGGCCCAATGGGATGCGCTACATCAATCACTTTTCTACATCCATACCAAAGGTCCAACTTTGAGAGAATTTGAAGGAAGTGGGACAACATCTTTCCACAAAGATGCACCTACACTTTCAGCACTTCAGTTTAACGATAATGTACCGCATGAAAGTGTTGTAGGTATAGATTCATTAAGATTTCATTGTAGTAAACTTTTAACAATTTATATCAAGTAGGTTGAATTCATGGTCTAACGCAGGAAAAATATGAAATCTTTACTGAGATACCAGATATTAGTAGTCATATCAGGTTTGTGTCAATACCAAAGAGTCAACATGGTATTTTTTTCTGCCTTTACGAAGCGTGAAAAAAGCAAGTTCTTCCCGACTGAGAACGTTTAATCGCCTGCCCCGATGATATTTATGAAAGCGCCTCTCAATCGGCTACAAGCGCTGTTTATGAGCATAGCGTTTTGCACAGCATTGTGCGATATTGGGTTAACGGTTAAACCGGGGAATGTCACTGTAGATCTGGACGATTTAGACAGGTCAAAGTTTGATGAAGATTTGTCACTTCAGATGGGAGTAAGAGAGAGTCAAGTGAATGTTACACAAGATTTTTTCAATAATTATAGTACTTTTAATTTTCTAGTTGAACATTCCATTGAATCTACCAACGGCGCCAGTGTTAGAAGCCACTTGCCGTACTTACGACGACATTCCCATACCACTGAAAGTTCATGACTGCAGTCTGGACGTGACAGTACTGTCAGACGATAGAGGCATTGTCTGTATTTGTCACCATTACATATATCAGGTAATCACACATGCTAACAATTACTAGAAATAATTTTACTTGAAGATTTTACTGTTCTTTTTGAGTGAGGGAGAATTTGTATTTCATTCTTGCTGGTTGATTCAATTAAGCAAAATTTTCAATTTTTGTTAACTTTTAAAAGTTAAAAATGATTTTTTTTTTACTGTAATTAACAAAAAAAGTTCATCAAATTCCAAAGTTTTACTAAATATAATAAATAATATAATTGTATAATATAATATATAAGTAGCTGGTTGTATACGGTTCTCAATAATATAATAGTTCTAACAGAAGCGTTGTAGGTTCTCCAGGAGGAACGAAAGTCGAACTATCAGTCAAAATATTTCTCACTTGGGAATTTCGGGAACGATTCAATTGTTATTAACATTAACATAGGTTAATAACCTATATAGGTTAATAACACCTACATAGTACTTTATATTAGTATCAGGGCATGCGGGGCAATGAGTAGGCGGACAAACTTGCCTGGCTAAGGGCGGACAACATGGGCCAGGAACGCTTCTGATGCATATCTAGGGCTGTGACGAAATCAGTCTTAAAGTCGTGGATTCCGGGGTAATGTTGCGTTTGGCTCGTTCCTCCTTTATTTATTGTATTCTCCTTCTGTACTATATCGGTACTGCCCGCTAAGAGCTAGCCTAACTCGATCCATTGTCCAAAATAAATTTTTGCAAAATAATTTTTTTAAAATTTCATTGAAAAAGAAATATTTTAATGAGTGAGAGATCTGTATTTATTCAGTAAATAAAAAAAAATAAAGCAACGCCTATTTTTTCAAGCAGCCCTAATGTCACAACTACCAACTCATATGTCTTTATAGGCACATACTGTTAGGTTTTTTTTTTTTTTTTTTTTTTTTCAAAGATAAATTTAAACCCGCAGATCCTTCCAGTTACAAGCTCACGCTCATCAAATTTACTCCTTTACATTTATTCACTGTGGTTTGTACAGTTTGTTTAAAGGTTCACTTAACGAACAACGCTTCATTCCACATTAGGCGTACAGAAAGATATTTAATGTATAAAACTATTTGGGTTTCAGCGAACCTAAGACAAACTCTCTCACTCTCTCTCACTCACACACCCAACACACACATATATACATATATATATCAGCATGTACTGGTGTTATTGAAAAGTATATTTGGTTGAATGGACTGTCTCTATTTTGAATATGTGAATAATGACAAGAATAATTTTAATTTCTTTAAATTCTTTAAAGTTAAGTAGTTTTACTCAGTAAGTATTTTGTTACTGCATTAATATTGATCGCAGGTATTTATTGTCATCCCCCTGCTAGAGCAATCGTACTCGTTTATGTATAAAATTAAAAAAAAAAATTATTTCTAGGGGAGGGGATTAGCTATGCGGTTAGCGTATTGGATTCCCGGGTTCGAATCCAGCTGCGGACCCTTAGATATTCTCTTCCTAGGAGCTTCTTGCAGCTCAATGCCTCAAAAAAATAAATAAATAAATAAATTATTTCAGCCTGTTAAGGATCCAATTACTAAAGAAGTGTTTAATCCGGATACAACAGTACATGTTGCTTACTCTGTGACACTTCTGCATCACGGCACCGTTATACATTGTACGGTGCCAGGAGTTCCCTGGTCACAAGCCAGTCAAATTAAACCACTATTTGTTCTACATGAAGGTAAGTTCTTTTGTATTTTATTTTTGGAAAAGTTTTTAAAAGATGGTGCTTTTAAAAAAATTATCAAAATGTCCTCCTCTAGCTTTAACACACGCTTTTAGACTTCTTGGTCAATCATCCACCGAATTATGATTATATTTCAAGCGAAAATTTGCCACCATAGCCACACTAAAATACGTTTTTAGACTTAAGACTAAAGTGTCTATGAACCAACCAAGATGTTACTGTTGTATATTATACAATTATTGTAAGAAAAACCATGCAACAACTTAAATTATTGTGAATTAGTATGAAAAATTTCCCAAAACAAAAAATATATATTTACAATAAAAATTAGGAAAGGGGCAGGACCTACACCCTACGGCACGGCATCCACAAGAGACTTATTGTGCCCTCCCCTTTTTTTGGATCTAGTAGAAGAAACCTCCCCTAGTATGGTGGTTGAAGACTTTCCCTACTAGTTCCGTTTGCGCTACTATCTCCTTTGGTCTCAAAGTTCCAAAGGTAGGTGAGAGGCCGTTTTCCCCTCTTCCTGATACTATCTATACAACGGTTCCGAGCTAATAAGCCCCACCTTGAACAGATGCTTCCGTGAATAGGCCTGTAATCAAAGTAATCTGATTTCTGCTTAAGCACAGAGTCTCCTCGGTTCTTTGTTGCTCACAGCTATGGCATCATACATTACTGTGTTTGACCCCAGGACACATCACCCAGTTCTTTTCATGCTTTCTCCAAATCCAATCTCTGAAGCCGCACAAACTGCACCCTTAGTGATCCCCAAGACAGGCTCCGGGCCAATGAAAGGAGTGTTAGCTCAGTTCCTGGCCAGCAAATTGACTGTTTCATTCCCCTTTCATTGACCCTGTACCCATTCCAGCTGAACTTTATTGTGCCGTATGTGTGATAAATAATAAAACTTGCTAAACTTATAAGTAGTAATTCGATTTATTAACACATTAACTTTACTAGCATTAACTAGTGATTGCTATTTATTACATCTACCAATTACAACAGTCACAACAGTTCACTGTTACTTACTCACTACGTAACACCACAAAACTGTTCCACGACTGACTACTGGTCCGCACTGCACTGAATTGCACTAGTCTCAGCTGCACTAACAAAGCTCTACTCACTAACTGACTACCTTCCCAACTGGCTAACTCTGAAGCACTTCGCAACACTGACTCTCTCGAACTCCGACTCAACTCTGACTCACCCCAACCGTGACTCAAAACTGACTGACTGCAACTCCAACTGCGACTCCCCCGCTCCAACTGGGGCTGCCCCACTTTAACTCCGTCTGTCTCACTCTTAACTCCGTCTGTCTCACTCCCACCTGCCACTCACTTGCTGGGGAAAACACATACTGCCCCCCACCACAACTGGGACCGCTCCCTTAGCTGGCTAGAACACGGCGGTGGACCGTTATAGGCTACGGTCACTAAACTCCTTGAACAATCTAGCTCCTTTCTTTTCCAGCTCAGGTAAAGTCTTGCCTTTTGTTTACCCAGTGGTGAACCGTAACAGACTTTGGCCGCTCAACTCCCAGAACAATCTAGGCCTTTCTTCTCTCCTCAGGTCAACTTCGTTACAATATGTATATTTATAACTGTCATTTTTGTTGAAAATATGGTTGGGTCTGCAATGCTGGTTAATATCGATGGCTTTCTCCGTTGTATTAAAAAAAAAAACAAAAAAAAACGCGTGCAAATACGAGAGAACAAAAAACATGCGTGGTTCGAAGGATAAAATCATCGATATTACTTGGGTGTTTACATATTGTATTTTCGCACATATAAAAAAATTCGTATCTAAAATTGTAATAAATAGTAAAAGAATGCCAGATGAGTGTTTGAAATTATTTTCCACTGTATTTTAGATGACTATGTGTGCGTACGATTGCCGGGATTGCTGACCCATTTTTTGGATACCTGTCCAAATCATCAACCTTGCTGCCACCTTACTCTGAACGCTGACCAACCCACGTCAGGTGATCTGACGTCTCTACACAGTACCAATGATTCCACTGCACTGATCGATCTATTGACTCTTACAATGTACAAACTTGAAGTGTCGAAAGGTGCACTTTTGGAAACCTTTCCTTGCCACATTCTCGGCTGGAAAATAAACTCTCCATTCTTCACTATTTCCTGGTACATCGTTTTGATTTTGACATCATTTTAAAAGTTAGTATAAATCATTTATATCCTCTACTTTTATAATTAATGAATGAAAAAGTATTGCGATCATTTCAACTTTTCGTATAGTTTTATCGAATTTTTCTGTGTGAGAACAAAATATCTCAAAAACAAAACAAAAAAGCAGGAGGCTCAAACCTAATTGCTTCGATTAGGCTAAATTACCGCATCATTTACTAAGATTTTTATCATTTTACTTTGACCACAAGTGTTGGTATGATGAATTTTATTAATTAGGATAAACAGAATTATCATGATCAAATCAAATGTTTTAAATGCATTTTCCTGTTTTGGCGTTTCGTGAATATGATGATACATGTGTAGGAGGAGTGTAGTGATTTTTTTCTGTTAATTTAGAAAGTTCTTCTGGAGTGCTTTCGAATTTCTGGCCTTTCGAATTTTCTATTTCTTGTTAGAAGTATACCATTTTCCATTATTATTCTGTAACTTCTCCGTCCGTCATCCGATGAAATAATTTCTGGTATGCCAAAACGTAAAAAAAATATTTTCATTCTAAAAATTACTGCGCAATTATCAAGATAGCTTGTTTTCAATTTTTAAATATTTTTTAGTAAAAGTCCACAATCAGCAAAAACGTTTTGTTTCCCATAGTAAATAGGTTACATGCAACTTTTTCGCAGGGTCTACATGGTATTTCGTGTGGCTTCATTGGTTCCTTATGGTTCGTCTTGCGAAGGTAGAACATCTTACGAAATTACCATGTCCTCTATTTGTTTTTGTCACTTCGTGCCAAAAAAAATGTTTGTCTAGCACTTCTTTTTTTTTGCACACCTTGATGAGGGTAATGCAGAAGTTCTAAGAGCAGTTTTCTCAAAACTAGTGGTATTATTATTTCGTTCGATTTATTTCCGACAGTCCTTCTTTGTATTTGTAATAAGGTTTTAGTCTTTCTGGAATTTGCTGGTAGTTTGTAGCAAGCCTCTTTTTACTTTTTTTGCGTATCAGGATCGTTCTGTCTCTTGAAATAGTGGCAGATACATTTTCTTTTACATTTAGATTTACAGTGCATATTTGTGGCTCCATATCTTTTTTAATTTTCTCATCAAATTTTATTTCAAATCAGTCGCTGCTCTAAAGATTCATCAAGTTGTTTTCTAGTGAAGAAATGTATACCGTTCACACACTTTTTTTTAGGCATAAAATAACAAATTTATCAAAGAATATTAATTTTATCTTTTTCGGATGATGGAAAATTGAAAGTATTTTATATTCCCATTAAGAGTTGTAGTTGAACGCACTGCGTGCGTCACTTCTGTTTTTTTTTAGCTTTCAAATAATTTCCCTCCAAAATTTCTTGTTCGCGTGAGATTAAAATACTAAATATTGCTTACTGAAGAACTCATTTTATATTCATTTTAATTTTTTAAATTATAATGTGAATGAGTTACACATTCTTAGTAGAAAATTATGTTTTGCTGCTTGCTTATTAAGTTTATTTGACCAACTGCGCCATGTCATGTTTGGTGGATGAAGTGATTACATAACAAGTTATTGGTGTCTAACTTTATTAAAAAATAAATAAAATACAGTTGGCGCTAATGACCATAGTCGTTGATGCGCCAAAATAAATAAATTACAAAATAAAAATAAAATACAGTTGTAGTGATCGTGTTAGGAGATTGCATTTTGTATTCAAAAACACAGAATACATTATACCCTTATCTGCTAGCGCGCACGTAAAAAGGTGAGAAGTGCTTCTTTCGGTCGAAAGCCAGCAACCAGAAATGCGGCATATTGGGATTTTGATTTATCTCTTATTGCACTGGAATTGTACACATATATAAAACAAATAGCTTTATTTGGAAAAATACATTAATACACATCAAAGACACAAAAACAAAAAGTAACTTATATACGGTAACTGTAATCCAGGCTTCTTAGTGAAGAAGCTTCTTTGCCTTTGTAATTTTAATTTATATGTGTATTTAATGTTTCAAACTTCGCGTGGGTGGGTGGGGAGCTGTGCTGCTGGGACGTTAACTTCGCCATCGTTTTATAATTGAGAACTTTATCAAGTACTGAAAGCAAATAATCGTTCAGTAAAAATTCTTAGTTTCAAGTAAAGTATATACGAAAAGGTATCGTATTTGAATCAATTTTTTGTTTTCAGCTATTGAAAAACATTGATGAAAAATTTCTCAATCCTTCACTTCAAGACGTATTGCATGAAATACTGGTTGGAGGTGCGTATGCATCCGTCTACAAGAGTCTACCTGGAGATGCAATCAAATTAATCAGATGTCTTCCTTTTACAACTGTTAAAAAGCTTTGTACACAAGAGATAAAGGTTTATATTAGATTGTTACATCTTTTGTATTTCTGAACCTAGATCTTCCTGTTAGTTGAGGTAAAGAAAATCGAAGTTCAAGTAAAGTTAGTTTCTCCTTCAATCATTTTAAGTTTTCCATTTTATATTTCTGTTTGTTTTCAAGATGAAAGCTGTTGTGGCATAGACATCTCTTTAATTTTTTAAGTTAATACATAATTATTTTAACATTACAGAGTGACGGTAGGTTAATGACAATGACGCAGGAAGCTCTTTGGAACCCGTCTGTGATGCTACTTTCACCTACACAACGTCTACACCAATTTCGTACCGACTTATGGATACAACTTTGGAATTTAATAGCTGACGCTTCACGCGCTTCTCCTTTTCAGCATACAGATGTAGCCGAGAAACTTATGGTTTCGCTTATTTGTTATCAGGTTAGCTAATAGTTAACGGCTAACGTAAAATTTGTAATGTGAAAAAAAATAACTTTTCTGGTGCCGGTTTTTTAGCCTCTATAATATTAATTATAAATGAAGTATATATGTTAAGTACAAAACAAACAAAAATTGGCATGAATATAAAATTACAGATAACATGCACTACAAAAATAATTTATATATTTATTTATACAAAGAGCGGAACACAAATCCTTTCTTCTCCATTTCTTCTTTTGCACGGCGCTACGGCCCATTAAACTTCTAGTTTCTTACTTTTAATAGGAACCACAGCGTCCTCACTTACTCTGCTCATCGCAATTTCGGCCACCCAACTCTTCTTACTCTCTGCATTCTTTTCTCGTTTTTCATACTGGGCACCTTTCTGGCTAGAACCCTGCCATCACAGTCTGTTGGATTTAATTGTCTAAGGATTTTTATTTAAAAGATGTATTTGTATAGAGGCACACTTTATATATTACTTATCCCAAAGCGATGCTCACTATCTTTATTGGTACATTCGAGGCTTTATGGAAACCATAATGCAAATAATAATAATAATAATAATAATAATAATAATAATAATAATAATAATAATAATAATATGGGTATTAGCCGACTTAAGGCGATCTAGTCCCGTTTCATTAGGGTATTCATCAAGAAGCTTCGCTGTTATGAAACAAATTTGAAAACCCCTGTTACAAGAAGATTGATGTCTGACATGTCTTTTTTAAACAAAGTACTAAATGGTGAAATTGATAGTCTATAGTTACTAGCTTCAGTTCCTATTAATATGCCTCGTTTAGTCAGGCATGCATTTATGAAAACAGCGACCTCTCTCAGAGTATGTAGTGACTGGAACGATTATATTCCTAGTGATGCGATTTTTATATAAATTTAGGAAACGGTCATTATATTATTTTTGAATAAATTATTGTTTTTTATTTTGATTTTTTTTATGAATCCAATAATACTGGCTATTTTGCTGTTGATGCAATGGAAGTATACATAAATAACTATAATTCTAGGAAAGATTTTTCAGTGTAACGTATCTTTAAAAGTCACAATCTATAAACGCACGTAAACAATGTAGGATGTGAAAACCGACAGTTTTATTTGACTCGCTCCTATTGCAATGTGATTTTTTTTTCATACTAAATGTATATTAACAGCCGGAAGCACTGTCTCGTTGCAGTACTCCTCTCAGCCCAGGTGGAAGTTGCTTGGCCATCAACTCAACAATAGCTGAAATGACCTCTCTTGGAAACAGCAAATTAAAACCAATCTTGCCCTTCTATGAGGTGGAGAAATGCACTGCCTCCAAACAAGAGCATGTTATATCAGTTGTAAGTAGCCTTAAAGTATTTATTTTTAGTTGCTGGTCACAGTGCAGAATTTAATCACAATTTAGTCCCTTCACTGTTTGGTCTCGGTATATCCAAAAGAGTGGAATGTTCTATCTAATTGTAAAACAAATTGCATTTCCCACAGAATTTACGGGAGCTCAGCATTCATCTTGTGAAGCATGGACTGGAAAACCCTTTGCAGGTACACGTAGTGGCCACGAGATACGCGGGGGCCCAACTAGAGATGTCGCGATATTTGTGCAGCCTGTTGACTTCCTGTGCAGGAGTGGCTATTACTTCTGTTAAAGGTTTTCAGCTTATGTAGGTAGTGTTTTTAACTCAATTTTATCTGTAGCAAGTATAATTTTGTATTTTCAATTATCTTTGTACAATTAAATAAATCACTTTTACTTGAATAATTTATCCAGAGTAATTCAGTTAGTGCGGTCCTGGGGGAGGGGTGATGTTAGACTTTCCTTCATAGCGTCATAGATTATGTTCTATAAATTTTATTTCATGAATTATGTTAATAATGAATTTCGTGGACAACAGTTTTTTCACATTTTCTCGACAAAAACGCCGGTGGGTACTTTTAGAAATAGTGTGCAGCCTATCATTTGGTTAGTAACATTTTACATAATGCATTGATTTTTTGGAGCTGTCACACTTCCATTAACAGTGTTTTATTACAGTGAAATATTAAAGCCACCTTTTTTAATTTTCTACTATTATAAGAAGCTAGTGATTATAGAATTTTAGTTAAATAAAATCTATGACAAACTCACTAAGGGGGCAACAATTTATAAAGGTTGATTGGTGGCTTTGCAGCCAGCCATTACCTGTACAAATCTAATCTATATTGAAGTGAAAAATTGAAAATAATCGAATCTAAAATATATTTTTCAATGTTTAATGAATTGTTTCAGAGACGATCTCCTGCCAATGAAAAGGCGCCTCCTTTTTGCCCTTCTACAGCGATACTCACTAGCAGTAGACACTTTGGCATACCCTGTTCCTCAGGGCTTCTCCTCATTCTTTACCTATCTAACTTAT